>VWPU01013839.1:0-90505 GCA_013398955.1 Callaeas wilsoni | reverse complement strand
TCTCTCCTTCCCTCCCCCCCCCCCCACCCCCCCCCCCCTCCCCTCCCTTCCCCTCCCCTCTCCTCTCCTCTCCTCTCCTCTCCTCTCCTCTCCTCTCCTCTCCTCTCCTCTCCTCTCCTCTCCTGCCTTCATCCCTGTATCTTGATTCTCTCACATCTATTCAGTGGGAAAGGAAACTGGTTCCAAAGTGAAGACCTGAGTAATGAGCTACCAGAGCTGGCAGAAGCACAGAGCCTGCTTACTTAGCTATGGGATGGCATCCCCCATGCCAGTAGGGATAGTCTTCCACTTGTCCGTAGATGTCTTATTGTGCTTGCAAAGGAAGTTGTTTGTCTGGATTTTGGTTTTACAGGCAGAGATGGCGGGACTAATCTTCAGATGTCCTACAGCTCCCCTCTTCACAGCTGGTTTTCTGCAGTCCTAGATCAGCTTCCTGGGCCCAAGTTCCATGGGATGTTGGTGCTGACCCCACAGAAGGTTTTGAAGATCTCTCCTGCTCTGTATCTTCAGGTTTCTCATTTTGTTTTCAATGGGGAGGCCAGTTCTGCCTATGAATGGGCTTCAGAATAATATCTGTGAGAAAAGCTTTTATTTCTTGTCTCTGCTAGGGTATTTGGCCCAGTAATAATAATACACTGAATTGCTGTGGATCTGGCCAAAGAGCAGATTAACAGGGTCACACTGCATACCCACGGCTGCTGTTCTATGGGAAGAGCTTTTGCTTAATGCAATATTCAGGCTATACTAGTTTATACATTAGTACCCTTGTGAAAAGAGTTCTGAATTGCTTGAAAATTGGCATTGCAAGCTTCAGAAAACCTCTAGGGTAGGATGCTGTAGGCTTCAGCAAAAATTTTAACAGTCCTTGGCTAAAAAGGCATCATTTACTGTGGGTCATAAAAGTAAACACAAATGCAGCAAATCCAATTACTGTGGAATATCAAACATCTGAGTGCAAGATGAAGGAAGTTGTACATGAATGCCTGACAAGAAAACTATTGAACATATTAAATTATACGCCTTTCCCAGAATAGCTAGAGTTTTAAAAAGAATTTAGTGCAGCAGTACTCAATCAAGAACAAAAGTACAAGCCTGGTGCACATCAGACTTGGGACAACTTACTCACAAGGACTACTTTGAAAGTGAGAAAACAGCTTTGAACTCCACTGCGTGCCATTGCGCAAATACACACGCATGCAAATTATAAAGCAACCTCTCAGTAAAAGTGAAGCAATGTGACAGCACCCTCCTCTATAAACCAGGACAAAGGCAGTGGAAACAGAAAAGAGAGGTGAGAGGAGTAGCTGAGCACAGAGCCAGCATCCCAGCTGGCTCTGCTGGCTGGCTCCAGATTCAGCTAAAGGGACAGTGCTGATGTCAAGCCAAGCCCTTCCTGGTCACAAGCCACCAGGTACCCCATAAAGCATTTTTTCTCCAGAATATATACAGGACTCTGTAGCAAACTTAGTGAAGTACCAAAACACAGAAAAGTAGGAAAAAACATATACCTACATTGAGTTCTAGACCTGTACAGTAGCAGGATAGTTGTTAATGAACTGTGCTCGCAGGAAGCAGGACACAGCCCATGCTGCAGGAGAAGTAAGTTACCTCCAGATGTGACCCAGGAGTGTCCCAGGATGCACCAGCAGGAACACAGGGATAATGCAGTTCATTAATGAGAGTAGGTTTGTGTTAAGATATTGTGTGTGAAACTAAACCACCCAGACAGGTGGAAATAGTTCCAAACACCACCACCACCACCACCTACCACCCTTTTAAATTTTTATTATTTCCTGTGGTATAAAGTGAGTACTAATTCTGGCAGAGTGGCTAGGATGGCCATGGCAACTGGCAGCTGGGGTAAACACCCTTTTCAGGCAGTTTCCATACCAAATCCAGAATATCTGTTTGCTGCCAGTGATTTCCCCAGGCTCTGTGTGACACTGAGCTGGCAGGCTGCAGTGTGAGCTCATGGCAGCAGGGGCATGGCCATAGCACAGACTCCTCAGGACCCGGTTTGATCCATACGTCTGCCCCTCATTGGCTTCTGGCATTGCTTTTCTTCCGACATAGAGGCTCCACAACCTCTCAAGGCAATTTATTTCGGCGCTTTGTTACCTTCTTCAGTGGAAAGCTTTTTCTTCATACCAGATTGATTTTTGCTAAACTTGAAGCCTGTTACTCCTCAGCCTGATTTGTAAATAAGATTTGTGTATTCACACAGTCCTAGTATTTTGGCTAGCAGGAAATGCAGTCATCAAGCTGTGAATAGTCTCCCACACTTCATGCTTCATTTCCAGGGAAAGAATCATGTGTGTGTGACTTGAGGGGAAGGAGCTGCTGAGGCATATAAACACCTCTGTTACAACACTGTTGCTTAGAAGCGATCCCGTGTCTCGGTGCAGTTCTGCTGCGAGTGCTGGTGCTTTCTGCAGGAAACAAATCTAAACAGGACACGCACAAAGTTGTGCAAGCAGTAACAGAGCCTCCTGTGTGGAGTGAATGTTGCACGTGAGCAGAGGTACGGTAAGTGTGTGCGCTCCCCTAATGCCATTAAAAGTAACTAAGGCTAACCTGGCTTCCCACTTGAGGGCTGTGCAAGCCCGCACAGGAAGGGCTGTACCTGACAGTGTGTGCTCACACACAGCTGGAGAGGTGCTGCTCTTTAGTGAGAGCAGCTCTGGGTAGCTGTGGACTTACCTCTGTAACAACGCATTGATGTGTCATTATCTGCTGTCATAACAGGATGTCTTCTCCCCTGCACTGTCTGGATGTCTCACGTGTTTCAAGGATGAATTGTGATGCAGGGGGAAGAATTGTGCTGGAGTTTAAAGTGTGGAATTGGTCTTGGATCTTTTCAGTTAAAATATTTATGCAGCAGCATGGTCAAACTCACTTATAAATTTGACACCCTTAAATAACTAGTTTCAGCAAAAAATAAATTATTGAAGTGACATATACACAACACATTTCATTTGAGCTCATTTTAGAAGTTAAAGGTAGTTCACAGAATAGTAAGAGTTGAGTCTTGGCAGGTGCTGAGGAAATCATGAGCTAAATTTGGGGAGCCTGAGGAAGAAAATCCTAGCCCAAGAGGCTGGAGCACTAGTCTGGTTTAGGGGTAAAACTCCTTTTTGAAGTGAGATTTGAGTGTGGGTTCCCTTTTCCCAGGAGAATGTATTTCACCCCAAGAGGTACTCTGGTCCAGGTCTCTTTCAGCATTGTTGGTTGGGTTCAACATGTAAGAGAGATGATTTTAATATTCACAAAGCCAAAGAGCAAAAGATATCTTTTGGCAAGAGGACTCCAAGGATAGCTTGGATTTAGAAACCTGGGGCACAGGAAAGCGGTTTAAACTTGAGTTTGTGTATTCTTGATGAACTACAGCATTCCTGGTCCCCAAACTTTGAAGAGGAACTCCGGGAAAGGCTTCATGGCAGTGAATTCCTGGTGGAGGGAAGTGCCTGTGCTCCAGGATGGGTCCACAGGGCCTTGCCACCATGCTCCTGCTGCCTGCACAGGGTGCAGCTCTTCCAGAGCCTCCGGAGGGGCCCGTGCTCTGAAAGTCTGGCCCGTGAGCAGGGTGGGAGTTCCTCTCAGTATCTGCTTACTAAATTTAAGCACTGCTTAACTCTGCTCCTTGCCATCACTAAACTGGTATTTTAAAATGCTTTGCATTGGGATTTTGCTGCCATTTGAGCTGTTTTACATGAAAGCCTGTGATTACAGAATGATAATGTTTTGATACAGTGATAAAAGCCAGGAAATTCACCATCAGTGGTAGTGTTTCTCATTCTCTTGCCTTCCCTGCATGACAGTTCTTGTGTAGGCAGTAATTGAGTAGAAATGACAATAGCAGTTAACTTATAACCTTCTGCTTTGGTACAGATTTCAGCATTCCTTCAAGGAAAAATGTCCATTAAGAGTAAATATTTGTATTTGAGTGATATGTGTTAAAAAATCACACAGCTTGGAGAATCTGCAGTAAGTACCAACATCAATATAGGCGAGACTAGGATTTTTTAATTTCCCTTGCAGGTTTTGCCGTAAAAGAAGTACCATGAGCTCCTTCTCTCTTCTTCCCTAGTTTCATGCTTTTCCTGTTATGATAATTGCTCAGAAAACAGAAGTTTAGATAATGTTCTTTACACAATTACTATCAATTGGTTAAATAGGCCATTTTGGCATTGAATTCTTTCCCAAAAAAGCCATCGAGTTTTTGTCTATGGTTCATTACTGTTTACAATTAGCTGGGTGGGAAAAGAAATGGAAAATGCTGATTTATGTTTCATGAATGACAGCTCCCTATTTCTGGTTGCTCCATATTTGTGGTTTAAAGCCTGGTTTATTAATTAATAAGTAGAATTTCTCTGTGTCTTTGATCATTGCTACAATCATGCAGAATACTGAATATTTAAAAGTAGTTTCCAGCTAATCTCTAGCACATGTGCTCTATAACAAGTCAAAGCATCACCTTAAAAGAGCTATGCTCAGTGAATAAATACAAAAGATGCTCACTCTCCTGTTTGCAGTCAATGTACGGTTGGTGAAAGTGATAGGTTTAACACTTATTTGGACTGATCAACTGTCAGGACAGGCTATGAAATGTCTCCTAAAATAGCTGCTGATGAAATTCAAACAAAATTATTTTTAAAAATTATCTGTCTTAATGGCTAGACCTGAAAAGGCATAACCTGGTTTTCTGAAGTCTTGGACTTTTCAGAAATTGTATGGATTTTGGTAGCTCTTAAAGTCAAGTTATTTCGTTAAAACAACTGGTTTTGGCCTACTACCTAATTAGGGGGAAAAAGTTCCTCTCAGAGCCAACAAACAAAACTGAAAAAATCACCTCCAACTTTCAACACCAGACAGCACCAGCTCCTTTTAGGTTTTTGGTGGTTTCTGAGGATCTGCTTAATGTGAAAACTGCTCGTGTAGGCATTGGTTTCCCAGTCTGTCAGCATTTTGTCCCAGTTCATGCATAGCAGGTGAATTTAAAGAGAAAACTGTGTTTGGGGTAAGAGACAGCAGTTCCTTCCTCCATGTAGTGTTTTTCTGTTCTGTGTGCTGCGGGAAGCCTTGGGTTGAGAGCCCAGGATTGTCGCACGAGCACAGCCCAGCCGAGACCGGCCCGAGGGCGGCAGCGCTGCCGGGGGGAGCGCGAGGGTCGGGGCAGGGCTGGGCTGAATTGGGCTGGGCTGGGCTCCCAGCAGCTCCAGCAGGAGCCGGGCGGGGCCGGCAGCATCCCCGGGCCTGGACAGAACGCTCTGGGCAGGGACAGCATCCCCGGCCAGGGACAGCATCCGCCGGGCAGGGACAGCAACCGCCGGGCGGGGACAGGAGCCGCCGGGCAGGGACAGCAACCGCCGGGCGGGGACAGGAGCCGCCGGGCAGGGACAGCAACCGCCGGGCGGGGACAGGAGCCGCCGGGCAGGGACAGCAACCGCCGGGCGGGGACAGGAGCCGCCGGGCAGGGACAGCAACCGCCGGGCGGGGACAGGAGCCGCCGGGCAGGGACAGCAACCGCCGGGCGGGGACAGGAGCCGCCGGGCAGGGACAGCAACCGCCGGGCGGGGACAGGAGCCGCCGGGCAGGGACAGCAACCGCCGGGCGGGGACAGGAGCCGCCGGGCAGGGCCGGCAGCATCCCCGGGGAGGGGCAGCAGCCGCCAGGCAGGGACAGCATCCCCGAGGAGCAGGGACAGCATCCCCAGGCAGGGACAGCATCCGCCAGGCAGGGACAACACCTCCGGCCAGCGGCTGGACCTGCACCGAGTGGTCCCTCACCATCCACCCCAGCGCCGCTCAGCTTCAGCTGCTGCCGGCAGAGCCGTGCGCAGGTGGAGGCCTGTTAATCCCCGTAACTCAGCCCACCTGTTTGGAGTTTAGTTGCAGCTGGTTCCATTAAACCTGGTAGATATATTCCAGGTTAATAAGCACCTGAGTGGCAGCATATCTTGATGTGTGTTCTGCTGATATGTGCGTGCCTTTGCTGAATGCTAGAAAATATTTGGTAAATGTTTGCTAAACACTTGCTGCTATACTGTTAGTCTTCCTTTTGGGATTCATTCAGTATGCAGCATTTCTGCTTGGAAAAAATGCATTTGTGTGAAACGTGGCCCCTTGTGAGGAGAGGCACTTGCTGCTGCGTGAGCACCTGAGCTGAGTGCTGGTGCACAGAGTGCTGGATACCAGGTCAGAATCCTTGAATAGTGTGGAGGAGTGCTCAGGTGCAGTAGCACTGTTTCAAGTATGTTTGTCTTGTTTATTCTCAAGTAAGACCATTTGTTTACTAGTCCATTTCTTCAGGTATCTTCTGGATAAAGATTTTTATGTGTGACTGTCAAAACCTTTTTTGTTTTTTGAAGTATAATGAGTGCTTCTGAAACAGTCTTTTGTAAATTGCTTTTTCTTTATTGCTTATTCAGTTGTAAATAGACTTTCTAATTGTTTTAGTCCAGCAAAATTTTGAGTTGCTTGCCAAGGAGTTTGTGTAGCTGCACAGGTGGATCAAGCTTGCAGAGAGCAGGAGTGCTCTGGAGCTGAACTAAATGCATTGCTTAGCTTTGACTTTAGGCAAAATCCTGGTGGACAATAGACATTACTTCAAGCTAAATGTTAGCAGCCTGCTCTGAGTCTAGTATGGGAGGTCAGCTTGTTCTGTCCCCAAAGAGTATAGCAGGACATAAAGGCTGGGGAGCAAAGTAGCAAGGACTGAGTTATAAACTAGTTGCATAGTTGTCTCTTGTGAAAGTAAACAATAATTTGTTTAGGGAAAAATTGTGTGGTAAAAATACTTTCTTTAATATTTTCTTAATCCTTAGAACTCTTTGCTTTTGTAAAACTTAGTATGTATTAGGTAAGAAGGGGGATTTGGAGTAGAATAGAACAAGTCCTTGTCCTTGCTGTGTTTCTGTCTCTGCTCAAAATCCTTCATGGTCTCTCTTCTCTAGGTTCTCCAAACTTTGTCTTTATTACATTTCTTATCAGGTTAAACCACAGCTGCCACGGTAATGCAGTTGAAAGACAGAAAAGAGAGCCTTCGTTAATAATGTTCAAACTGAACTGATTCATTTAGATTAAAATAACAGTGAAGGTGGAGTGACTTGCATTTTTACTTTTATTTCATCTTCCAGCTTAAATGGCTGCTGTTTGGGAATCAGGGAAATCCCTCTGGCAATGTGCTGAAACAGTTAAAAGCAAATTGTATGCAATTTGTTCAGCCCAACAGTCTGGAGGTTTAGAAGATAAGAATTTCTCAGCATGAATGAACTGTGAAATGTATTAGAGAATGAAGGTTTTGATGAGAAGTTACGTGAAAAAACCACCTCAACTTCCATTTTAAAATAGATCAAAATGTTTATTTTGATTTTAAATTCAGACTGTTGTACTGAACACATTTTTAAAAGCTATTTTAATGACAGTTGATGTCCAAGCCCTTTCCTCCCACTGCGTGGGGGAAAATAATCTATTCTTGAGTTTTCCTTGCTGCAGATATAATAGCCCTTGAATATTCTGCGCCAAATGCCTTTCCAGAGTGATACAAGGTTTTGGCTCCTAGATGGCTGGTCTGAGCTGAGGAAAGCTTTCCTGCAGATGGTGCTGCAAACACTGCAGCAGAACTGTCACCAAGCAGACTTATTTCTTGTTTCCTCAGAGGGTGAAAAGTGCTCCTTATTGTCCGGAGATGAATATGACATCATTTTTCTAGTCAAGGTGCATATGACACAGACACTGTAGGTAGATGGACTGCTGCCTGTGTGTGTTTGCTTGAGTCTGAAAAGCATTTGTTCTAGGAAGCGTGTGAAATAAGTTATATCAGGAAATGAATTGAAATTCTGGTAAGTTATATGCAAACATAATCAAATGTGGTTCTCTTGAAGCATTGAGAGAGACTGATGAAGTTCACCTGACCATCATGAATGAAGGTCACAAAATGTAAGTTGTTGAGTCTAATACCTTTCACAAGCCTAGTGCCATTTAAATATAATAGAAAATGAAAAAATTCAGCTTTCACAAATATACAGTAGAACTCCTCTGAGTGTACTGTGGTCCATGTGTTGTTAGGAATCCATTAAAAAGTATTAACTATAACAAAAAGAAAGGAGCTCCAAGACAAGTGATACAAGTGGAAACATTATTCACTCCTGCCTGGGGATAGTAAACTTTTATCTCAATTCATGAGTTGTCTCGCTTTTACGCTTCCAATTGTCTCCCCCGTCCCACTGAGGGGGAGCGAGGGAGCAGCTTCATGGGGCTGAGCTGCTGGCTGAGTTAAGCCACAACAGCAGATAACTGCCAGCTTGATCCATTCCAAACTTAGCATTTTTATTTCTGTGATGTGGAGCACCTCTCAGAGCATACTTAGCATGCGGGGAAAGCAGCACCTATGATTTTCTAGTGTGGCTTGTAGTGGAGCTGGGAAACGCACTGCATGCATCAATGCTCATTGCATATTGTCCAGGATGAGAGCAGAAAACTCATGCTTGTGGTCTTCACCTGGAAGAAGTGCTTCCCTCTGGAACAGTAGTTTCGTTGATACGCTGCTGTTCCTGAGGGCTGTGATGTATGTGTGTGCACAGAGCCTAGCTCACTGCTGCGGGGTGTTAGGCGATGGTCTTGCCATGGGAACTGCTGATTTCTGCTCCTGTACCAATTAACCAAAAGACCCTGTGATGCAGCAGTGTAGTATCAGAAAAACTGTGAAGGAAGACAGTTTTCAGTGAAGGAAGAGAGAAAGGAAAATACCCAAAACCCCATTAATGTTCTGTGCAGAGTGGAGGGGGACTGAGTTCAGTGATGTGACAGCTGTATTAAAATCTGTCCTATATTCGCTTTAATGATTTCGTAAGCATGATTTTTTTTTTATGAAATGGCTTCATCTGAATGAAACTAGCAAAACCTCTTCTACATATAATGTACCAGATCGCTTAGCGATGTCAGGTATAGAAATCTCACAGGGGAAACATAAAAGCAGGGATAGTGCAGGTAGCACCTCTGGCTGGAGACGCAGCACAGATGTGCTCTTTATGCCTGCTCTGAGAATAAATGAAAGATTTTCAGTCTCTAGAGCTTTTACTTCTGTTTTTTCTTAGCAGTTCCCTCAAAAGATGCAACTTTCTTTGTTTAATGTACTTTTTATACAAACTTGATTAGAAGGCAAATCAAAGCTTGTTCTGCTGGAGTGATGGAGGGAAACATTCCAAAATCCCAATTCATCTGTTGTCAGAAGTAGCAAAAAACCCAATTTCTCATTTCAGCACCATTGAATAATTCAGCATTCAAATTAATCATAGACATCAGGAAAATCAATAATACAATTATGCATTAAGTAAAGCATGGCTTCTGTTCAAATGAGCCTGCTCATTTCTAGGATATTCTGATTCAGCAAATCTTCAATATGCAATTAGCCTGCCCAGGAAGATTGCTCACCTCAATGCACTGATGGCAAAAGTGCAGTACGTGTGTCCTCAGAGACGGACCAATGTTCTTGCTTGGTTTTTCCTTTATAATGCAGATAACAAAGACCTGTGAAAGGATTGTGTAGGTAACAAAGAACTGAAGCATCTAAAAATAAAGAAGAAATTAAGTTCAGGTCTGCAGGTCTAAGATGGGCAACTGACAGCCGAGATGTGCAGAGAGAAACAGCAGTTCCTGTTCCATCAGTTTGAAGCTGGAGCTATGGAATTTTACCTGTAAAAACTCAAGTGTAGATCAGCTTGACGAGATAAAGTGTCACAAAAGAGATCACTCAAACTGTGGCTCCAGCATTTCATTATAGCTGCTGGGACAGTATAACTAGTACTTAGTAGATGAAAGCTTTTAATTATACTCGTGTCTTCACACCTGCTGGCTATTATAGCATCTTGTCTCATTTGGGGTTTTGTGCCTTTCTTGTGGTAAACTGAAGTCCATTCTCATTTAGTGAAGGTTTTAGCAATAGTTCTGTACAGTGTGAGGATCAGTCCAAGAGTAACAAAGCCTTTTGCATAAATAAATGGTTGTCAGAATTGATGTTTCTTTGAGCTGCTTGAGGGCAAAAGTGACTTGTCCAGTGTTGCTTATGAGGTGAGTAGGCAAACTGGAAGCAAAACCTGTATCTAATATCTACATATCTGGATCAGACTTTCTTTTCTCATTTTGTCTCTCATTTATTCTTCCTTCAGCAAAATCCAAACTAAACCTTTTCAACCCGATCCTATTAAGAAATCCAATTAGTGCTACAGCTTGCAGGGCACTATTATTGTGTTGACTTTTAATCATGCTGCTGTGAGTGTTTTTCCTGAGCCCTGAGTGTTGCAGAATAATTAACTTGAACATGGTGAGGCAGAAAACTTTTCTTAAAGAAGAAAAACTCTTCAAATTATTGTGTATTTACTATCTGCTTATGAGATGTGGTAAGAAAAAAAGATAAGTGAGCTATCCAGACTGGACAGGTGAGCTTGATGTTGACTTATTGTAAGCAGTCCTCCATGAGCGGAACAGATTGTCTTGCATAAGAAAGTGCAGGTTGACTAATAAAATTATCTGAAGGACTCCAAAATTGAGCCTCCTTTGTAAAAAGCCTGACCACAGCTTTCAGGGATCTCTGAAGGTTTGAGTAATTACTTCTTATGGCTGTGTCTTAGTTATGAAATGCTTTCTTTTTAATTAAGCCATCATTTTTCTAGGAAATACCGCTTTTACTTGGTTTTTAATTGGGGGAAAAAACCTAATGCTGTGCATTGCTGAGCATTCAGAGGACACCAAGTGAATAACAAAGAACTGTGCAAACAGAATGTCCAACCTTGAGAGCGTTCCTTCAGTAGCGCCTTGCCCAGACCTCGTTCTCACACTTGGGTTTTGCTCGTGCTGTAGCTGTCGTGGCTATAAGGTCTGTTAGCACTGGGATGAAATAAGTAAGTGAAAGTTTCGTCCAAAGGCCCCTGTAAAATAGGAGTTGAGAGGAATAGAATGGATTGGGGAGGTGGAGGGGCAGGGCAAAGGTCTGGACAAGTCCTTCCTCCAAGAGTGAGCCTGCCCTGCAGAGCACAGCAGAGCCCCGGGAATCGAGGCTGTCCTGGCCGTGATGCCTCTGCTGTGCTGTGGCTGAGGGAGGCAGGAGCTGCCTTGCAGAACAGAGATTTTCACTTTTGAACATTTTAAGTGTATATTTTGTCCCACAGTAGCTTCTTTTTGTAAGACAGTAGAAGCTATACCCTTTTTAAGGGGTCGAGAATAGGATTAATATATCGAATCACCAGAAATTTGGACTAGATTTCCTTAGATTGATGGGCTTATCAGGCAGAATCAGGGGCTAACAGGAGCCTGTGCTTGTCTCCTTAGTCTCTCAACAGAAGCAAAAGGATACAAAGCCACTTTTGCCCCTACAATTCACTTTCTCCATCCAAACTGCCTGGATTTAGCCACAAATTTTAGCTTTTCCTGTTGCTACAAATGCATGGACCAGTGTCAGCTATGACTCACTTGGGGCAGGGAAGGTGGGGCAGCAAAAAACACTTGTATATGAGACTTAAGGATCTAAATGTGGGGCTGAGGGAGGTGAGAAAATCTTGATGCTTTGGCAAAATTTGTTTTGCCAAAGTAGTAATTTGTGAAGTAGTAGTTTTCTTTGACTTTGTTTCATTATTTCTGCTGCCCTTTTCAGTGAAAGGGTCTCTTCCCAAACCCAAAACCCTGCTCTGGGCTTTTGTTGTAGATAATGAAAAGTTGGTGGAGGGTTTTTTTTAAGTTAGCTGAAGGAGCACCATGCCAATTTTCCAAAAACTGTTGTCGTTACATGATTATATAAACTGTGTAGCTTTCCTGCTATTTTTTTAAGTTTGATTCACTTACTGAATTGCTACAGTGACACTTAATCTGGTCTTAAGTCAAGGCCTTTTTATTTAATATTATTACAAGTCCTTAAACCAAAGTATATATAGATAAATTCAGTATAAAACAGTAAACAAGTTTTGAAGTTTTGAGTTATGAGAGTGTTTGAGAGATTTACATTGTTTCTTGTTTTTAAATGAGACATGGAAAATTGATAAATGTAAATAAATCAAGCTATTTGACTCCAACTTGTTTAGAATGATTTATGTACACTTCCCATACCACTGCATTGAACTGTCTTATGAAGTAGAAGGCAGAACCACTTGATTTCAAAAAACCTCCATTATCCTTCCAGTGTTTATGAGCCTAAATAATGAGTGTCATTGTGCATTGTGGATGTTGCAGTCAGTAGAAGGTTGCTTGTGGACTTCAGCACATTTTAGATCCAACACTGGCTGATCTGATGGGTTGTGGTGTCTCTGTTGGAAGTAGCCCAAGCTCGACTCTGTTACCCTGCTGTAGGTAACTCAGCTCTGAACAGTGCTTTCCATCATCTTCCTAACATCAGCTGGTCTGTGATATTGTGTAAGAAATAAAAGACGTTAATGTCTCAATCTTACACTAGAAGAATGAGGAGATGAAATTGCAGAATTAAGTATTTAACAGAAGAAAGAGGACCTAAAGTGAATGTTGTATTTTTCTCGGAATAAATCAGGCTTTTCTGCTATAGTCTGATGAAATAAGAAGTGTAAGGATGACTTCATGATTGTTCTAGCAGGGGGTAAAGGAAGTTTACAAACTTCTGTTATTCTGTGTGCTGCCTATAATGGGGAATGAGATTTGCCCTCACTTCATGGGATTAGTTTCCCTTGGACACATAGTAGAGATAGACATCCTGGTTTTGACTGTCCTCATTCATGATAGATTAAACGTTGGCTCTCTCATTACCAGGTAATAACTTGGATTTACCATCTGTGAAATAAGATAGTCTTGCTCCAGTTGTCACTGGTTGAGGGAGCTCTTCTCTGTCTGCTTTCACAGCTGGATGTAATGCATGTTCTTGCTGATAATCAGCAAAGAGATCAAGCACGGAAATATCCTGGCTCAGACTTTGCCAGGTAGTGAGGTTCTTGGCAAAACTTACCAGTGCCATCTTCAACAACATGGATGATTTATGTTTAGTGCTCTAAAACTTGTAAAGTCAGACGCAAGTTGAAGTGTAGGTGTGGTTTATGATCCCCTCAGAGTTCCTACCCAAGATCTGGAAAGCTGAAAATATATTGTACCTAAATACCAATACCTGCCTCCCTTGAAGGGTAAGCTTTATGTTGCAGTTTGTATCCAAAGTGAAAGAATTGCTTGTGATCCAGTGGTCGCTTGGTGACTATCTAGAAAAGGACAGATGATTAGTCTTGCAGTAGTGAGTTGTCAGATTTTTGTCTCTTAGGACAGTGGAAGAACTGTGTTGTTCAGGGGTCCCTTGAAGCCCTGAAGTTCACTGTGTTTTCCTTCTCAGTGTCATGTTATAAGAGCCTATGTACACAGCAGGTACATCCAAATGCCCTAGAAAACGTGGTTCTTCATTATTTCCTTCCCTAGCCAACACTTAATTACAATTTCAATTGTTAATGTAATCCAGAATGTCAAATGTGTCAACTCGTTAATGTGTATCCAGTTCCTTTGAGTTAGTCTTCAGAATACCCCAGTCTCTGGCATGGATATGCAGAAACACAATCTAGTCTTCATCTGTGGTAAGTTCATATACCCTCATTTATGCCCTGTCTTGGGTTCAGTCTTTTCATTGGGATTTTTGTTCTTCTTTTTTACCCCTGCCCTAAAAGGACCAGAGTAGGTCTTTTATTTCCCCAGGTCTGGGCTTTGAAACAGCATTCTGTCCCTTTGTTACCGCATCCGGTTGTGATTCCAGCTTTGGTGCCCTCTCTTTCACGCCCATTGTCCGTATCTTTCCGCTGTGTAGCGTAGTGTGTTCTGCAGAGGTGGTGGCAACCCTGGGCTCCTCTCCAATGGGCACTGGCTGTGCACTGACTGCCTCCCAAGGCTGCAGTGACTCTGGCACTGATGTCCCAGCAGTTTCTCTGGGCAGCAGCAGCAAGGAGCTGTAGCATCTTCGGCAGCTGCACGGGAGCTGTGCCACGCTCCGGGGCACGGGTGGCCGGCGCTGTGCGGAGCTTGGCTGGCAAGGCACAGGTGGGCGAGTAGTGCCAGAGTCACTAGCAGGGTGTGTGCCTGCTGTCACGGCAGCAGGAAGATGGCATGAGAAGATTTTATCTTCACCTGCAACAGGATGAGCTTTGGATTGTGAGATATGGACCTGGCCTTTAGCACAGGTCACTAATTGTAAGCAATATGAGGCTTTTGTCCTGTGCTTGCTGATGGGCTCCACTCATCTCTTGGGATGCAGTGAGCAGCCCAGCTGAGCAGGATGCACTTACTTCTGTTTGCTTCTCAGTACATTGTTAGTGACACTGCTTTCTGCATTAACTCTTACCTAGCAGGAAAATGGAAGTAATGTATTTTCTGCCATTTGGAACGCTGGCAGACAGTGTCCTAATAACCTGCAAAAGTGAGATAGAAATTGAAAAACTAGGAGCTAGATGAAGTTAGGCCATCATGCGCGAGGACTGTTGCTGTTCTGAAGTGTTGTTTCAGTTAAGGTGATACAGAGGTTGCCAAATGCAAATTGACCACCAAGGACAGAGTTTCACAGCCAGGTACTTGGAAATAGTCTTTTTGAGGCACATGTAATGTCCAGGGTGCACGGAGTTCAGGTGTCCTCCAGATACCTTGGCTCTGTGGAGGCCTCCAGGTCCCATGCTTAACTCTGCCTTGTCAGCCTCAGGCAAAGTGAAGGGTAAGTCTTGGCACACAGAAATCAAGAACCTTTTTGTTCTGGTTTGGGCTTCTGTGGACAGAGGCTCTCATATGATGGTGTTTGCAGTAGGTCTCTCACTTCTGGGCCTTTTGGCTTCAACTGGAAACTCTCAACATTTATTCCCAGGGTGCAGAGTGTAACAGCATAAGAAGCAATTCTCTTCTAAAAGAAGGTGACACCTGTGCCCTCCCAGAGGTATGAAGGGAAATGCTACTAATGTGCTGTTGAAAATACCCTGCACAGGAGTCAGCCCTCAGCCATGCAGCCTTCCTCCCCAGCTTTGTGCAGCTCCAGCTTATTACTCATGGGAAAAAAGCCTAAATTCAAATACTTTTCCTGGTTTGCTTCACAGTGAGCCTGGGTTTATTCCCTCTCACAGGAGGGTATGCATAAAAAGTCTGCACATCTGCACTGGAATCTAGACAGGTTTAGGGTAGTTAGAGGATCAGTTAAATCACATTATTTCTAGACAAGCAAAACTGTGTTTCCTAAATCACTGGAATTATTTTATTTTTAAGACTCCCTGTCCTTCTCTCTGTCACGTCATGCACAAATTAGTCCTTCAGAGAGTGACTGGAAAACAATGACTGTGTGTGACAAGAAGGTACAATGTGAAATGTGTGGTACTTTTGTTTTCAGTTAATTAGAAACTTGAGTTCTCTCATTACTAATAAAGCTTCAGGTTTCTGTTCTTCAAAGCAGACAAATTTCTAATCAGGCATAATTACTGAGAAGAGCTCCTTGGCTGGATCCATTAACTTCCCCTCTCCTTTTCCTCATGTCTTGGCCTGAAGACAGTAAAATATATGGCAAACCTCCAATAATTACCTGAATGGCAGACATTTAATAGCTTTATAATGTATCTGAATGAAGATTATTAAATCTGCTGTACTGAGCTACAGCTATTTTATTCTGTCTACACAGAACGTCAAAAAATTCTCTGTGCGAAAGAAGTATTACTTTCCAAATACACATTAATTAATTGTCCATTTGTATTGATGCTGGACATAATTTATGAAAAATTCTTACAAAATGCCTGCCCTTGAATGATTTTCTGGGTAGACCACAAAATGCAAATACCTTCTTATTGTTACAGACTGTCTTCTCTGTGTCGCTTTAAAATTGTTGCTTTCTCCTGAGCAGTGAGAAATTATGTATTCCAAGTTACTCATGCAAAGCGTTTTCCATGGGGACCTTACTCTCTAATTCCCCGAGCAGCCTGAGGTCTGCTCTCTTCGTGTCCAGAGCTGAGATTTTTTTGGCACTTTTCCTCCTGTCACCGGGGATTTTAAACCTGGTGGCTCTGTGCTCACTGTGGCTGAGACAGCTCCAATCTCCACTTTGCTCATGAGATGCACTTGCTTGACAAGGAGGGCATCTTTCCAAGCTGGCTCCCTTAGGACCTGTTCCATAAAGTGGTCTTCCAGGATTTTTAGGAATCTCCTGGCCCAGATTGTACCAGCTCTGTGATGCTGTCAGTTAGTTTCTGGAAAGTAAATCAGAACGGCTTTGTGGATGTTTGCTTGGGTACAAGCAGAGGGCTGCAAGAGCTGCCCATAAGGTTTAATGAGCTGCAGTCATGACTTGCTCAGTGTTGAGTCCAAGTGTGATCATTGTTCAGCAGAATTTCAAACAGTTTCATGAAAATTACTCCTTGAAATGAAATCCTCCTGGGAGAACCTGCTGCTGGCCTGTGCTCTGTTCTTTTCTGTGCCTGGTGTCACCTGCAGGGGTAACGGAATTGCTCGTGATGGGTAACTGCAGTTTTAGACAAAAAGTACCTGATGTTAGGCTCTGCTCCTGGGATCTGCAGAAGTATTTGCATTTAGATAAATGCTTTAGATCCATCCTGGGTTTTGAGCTGCTTATTAAGGCTATTTTTAACTTTTTCTCTGTCTTTGAAATGCATTTTCCCTCAAGGTTGCTTCAGTAAATTGACACATTTCTTGAAACAAAGGCAGGCATCTTTAGGTAGGATTAGGCAAATAAGCAGCATAGGTTTGGCTGGCACGTGTGGCATGGATAAACCTGCTTTTAGCTGATGTTTCTCTTCTTTTAAGTCTTGATTTATCACTCAGTTTTCACTGTTTCCTTCTTTCTTTTGTCTTGTTTTTTTTTCTCCCTTTGTGTATTCCTCTGTCTTGTGTAAAGGATAAGACTATTCAATAATGACCAAGGAATAGTGAAGTTCTCAAATCAATGATTTTGAACAAAAGGAAAATAGACTTTTGTGAATAAGTCATTAAAAACAGTATTGAAATCAGGGAGGAAATGAAAGCAAAGGTGTTTATGAACCTGAGCCTGAATAATTTCAACGAAGGAGTTCAGAAAGAAGGCAGAGTACCAAACTAAGCTGCTTCAAAAACTCAGGAAACCTAACCTCTCTCCTTGGCTTTCCTTCAGGGCTCTGGAAAACATTCTCTTGCTTTCTTTCATTTTCCTTACTAGAATTTTCTTTGTAACATATTCCAAAACTGTAGGTGAAAGTTCTACAATAGTAGTAGTAATTATCTCCTGTGTGGTATTTACCCAAGAAGAATTTCTACCAAAACAATTTGTTCGTTTACTTTCTTTTGCTGCTATTTGCTTGTTACACAGGTTGTTTGGACGCTTTCTCCTCTTTCTTAATAATTTGCTGAATTTTATTGTACTGTACAGTTTAAACCTCATTTAAGCAATGTAGTGTACAAACCATATCATCCAGAATTGGAAAAAATATCTGCAGACATACTACAAAAGTGAAGTTCTCAGGACTTAGTTCTATTTTGTTATAGCTGAGAAATGGAGATCTTTGCTTCTCAAGAAAGAATCCAATACTATAAGAAGCCCCAATTGCAGTGCCTGTTGCTAAAACAGTTAGTAAATATTTCCCTGGTGATCACACAGATGTTAAGAGATTTTATGGCTTGATTTATAAGCAGAAACTGAAGTAAAACCAGCTTGTGAGTTTTTTCCCTGCTTTAATCCTAAGAAAGGAGGCAGAGAGCTGAACTGATAACTTGGAAAAAAATTGCTGTGAAAGGGAACTTAGCACCATTTCTCTGTAAGTGGTTTTCAGGCAGAACTGAAGAGCTGCTACCCTTACACTCCTTGAATACATCAGGCTTTAATATTTGCGCTAAGACCTAGCAACAGGCAAATAAAAAGGTGTGACTGAAGGGTTCTTGTAACTGCCCTTTGCCTTTGTGGATTTTTGCTGTGTGTTGAGCACGCGCTTTGTTGGTAGAGCAGGGTCTTGGAGGAACTTTCTAAGATGCCTCCAGATAGTGCATCCTGAATGCTTTGATACACAAGGCTTACTCTGCACAGAGATTTATGCTGCCAGGCCTTGCCTTGATCTGGGCCACTTCATCACTAGTTCAATATTATATTCAGACTACTACTTAAGATTTCCTGTCTTCTGTGTAATGGCAGCTGGCTCTGGGCAAGCCTGCCAGCAGCTGAGTCCCTCCAGCTGTCCTTCACTGTGCAGTGTGGGTCAGCTCTGGAGAGTGCTTGATACTGCAGCAGTTGCAGTAGATGTATCTTGCTGGGTCTTACCTCTCCCACCTTTTTCTGCAATTAGAATTAGCTGGAAAGCAGAGGCTGGGAGGAGAAGTTAATGAAATGAGAACATGCAACTTCTTAATGAATTATATCTAAGATAATTGGTTAATTACAGAAACTTGTTAATTCCCCATTACTGGAGCTACCTTCCCCGATGGCATTTTTGGTAATTGATTTCTTTATTAAAGTGGAAATGTTGGTATGTGCCTTTCCTAAGTCACAGCAAACCCACAACATAATGTGCCCAATGTCTTACTGAGCACCATTACGTAAAGGAGACCCCAGGCTGGGGAGTCTCTGGAATGCAGCAAGCTGAAAATGTATTTATTTCTTACCTGTTGGTAGAGCAGAGCAGAACTGTTTTTCAAGGAACTTGTTTTAAAATTATGCCGATGAGACCTGGGGAAGGGACCTAGTTTTATCCCAAATGACTTCCTGGAAGACAAGTGTCATTGTTGGCATGTGAGGAAATTGGCAGTGAGTTGCTGAGCTCTGAGAGGCTGAAATTTATATGAAGAGGTTGTTAATACTTTGTGACATAGTTATTTTCTAGAGCTAAGGCTTACACTGATAGCAGTGGTTGTTTCATGGCTTCGGTTTACCCTGTTGTGTGTTTCATGCTGAACTTTACTCTGTAAGTGCCCCATGCTGTAAGTTCCTAGTGTTGCACAGCACTGCACACGCTGGTGGGGAGAGCACTCCGAGGCAGTGCTGTTACCTGCTACGCACCAGGGCACTTTGGTGTCTGCGGCTTGGCTGTGGTTTCAAAGCTTCTCCCCAGCACAGCAAACAGGTTTCTGAAGGCTTGGGCTCACAAAGGTCTTTCCTCTCTTTTTGTGACTCCCTGTAGCATGTTAGGAACAAGGAAGGGCTGACACCGACCACCTTTTAGTTATTGCTTCACACGAGTAACAGCATTTGTGAGTCACCTAGCAGTAACTGAGGAGTACCTTAAGAGTGGTGACACAGAAACACCTCAGCCAGGCAAGAACAACCACAAAAGGACAATTCCAGTATCCAAGTGGTGTTGACTTAGGTATGCTCAAGAGAAAAGTAAAAGTGATAGAAATAAAGAAAGAAATAAAGATAACCAGCAAAGCCAAACTATTAGGTGTTTTATGGCTAGTCAGGCAGAATACAGGCGTGTGGAAAAGGACTTCCCATACCTCCCACCCAGGTCATATATTGCCAGCTTGGTGTGTCTGCAGCCAGCCAGCCCTCAGCAAGTCGCAGTGTGCATGTGATGCCCTGGTGATTTGTTTGTGTGTCTGCTACAGAGCATGATGGGTTGATCCTGCTTCACTGCTGCGTGGTATGCATGTCAGACTCTGCATCCTTTCCCTCCAGCACACTGAGCAAGAGCTGGATTGGAGAAATTGGTCTCATGAAGGCTCCAGCTCAGTGTTTGCAATCCATCACGATCCAAGGTGCAGCTTTCCTTTCGAGTACAGTTCCAGCTTAAGATTTGCCAGTTTAGCTTTTGTTAGCATGAAACTAAAGCTTGTTAGCTTTGTGGCACAGTTAATTCCCCTGTCTCAGTACTTTGGAGTTATAGCAGAGACCAAAGCAAAGTCAGTTGAGTGTCTGTGCAGTTAACATCACTGTAAACAAGTAATAACCAGAACCCTCAGCTGACACTTAAAGTTTAAGGCTGTTGGATGGCAATTCCAAGTCTATGTGCTGTCTAATGCCCCCTCCGAGTACAATTACTGCATAAACTGAACAGAATGTATTGAATAAATATGCCAATTTCACCTTCTCCTTCTAGAATTATAACAGTGAAATTTTAGTAGATTCGAGATTATGTTAATTGGAAGATGCTATTTCATTCTTAACTGACTCTCCTAGCACTCTTTTGTGGTTCAGGAAGATATATATGTATATATCTTCCACTGGAAAATAGTTTATATCCAGGTCTGAAGAAACTGAAGTATTAATGCTTACTGGTGATTATATCCTAACAACTATGGACTGCCTACTTGGTATCCAGGAGAAGCACCCAGGAATTGGATTTTTGTATGGGTTAGCACAGAAGATTGCAGCTTTGCAACCTGGGCAACAAACTAGAAAATTCCTTCTTGTTAGATCAGTTATTTTAGCAGAATCCATGCCAGTTTGCCCATGTGTGAAATCAAGTGGTTTTCTACTTTCCTGTTTTGATGAGATTGGAGCTAGCAACTGAAAGAGGATTAGTGCACTTTGTGGAACTGGATGATTTGAGAGGCTTGCAAACAGTTTTCAGGCTCACAAAGCTTCACATATTCACAAATATTTTTATGTATCTTTTAAAAAAAAAAACCCTGTAATCATGGTGTATGAGACTTTCATGATGCCTTAAGAGTCAGATGCATTTTTCTTCTAATCTAAAAGCAATCCCTCTTGTAAGCAGCCCATACAGCTGAAATGGTGAAAGTAGGCAAAAGATGCCAATGCTGCCAGCTGAGCCTCTGTTCCAGTTTGGTTGTAGGTTAGAGCCAGTCTGTAAAGGCTGGCCCTGGCAGTCAGATCTTACACCAAACAGTGAGAATGGAGGGCAGCAAATACGATGTTTTCTCAGCATAGTTCATCCAGCTTCCCTTAAGCAAACTAAACCTTTATATAGTATAGCTCAAATGGTTACAATTGCATCACCCATGTGCTGTCATTCTCTCTAAGAAGCCTACACTGGCAGAATGATTTCATGATTTGCCACAAAATTTAAAGAATTTTTGCCTGCCTTCATTTCCCAAATGTTAGCCTGCCTGCTTTTCTTCTGCAGGGAAGCATCCTTCAGTTCTCAAGGCCTGATGAAAATGGGATCATGCTCAGTAGTTTGTTATTGAGTGGAGAGGAGAGTTGTTTGGATGTGTGCCATCTTTTTTTCTCTCTAGAAATAGCAGGGGTCTGTCTAGAGATATATCTCTAGAATTCATATCAATAGTTTCATTCAAAATATACCTGGAAGATAATCCTAATAGAAACCCAAGTATTGTTGTGCATGTTTTCCTGATGACTAGCAAAAGAGTTAATAGTAATTAGCTACTTGCTGTGACTGTAAAGTGCTTAAGGATAGAAAAATCTCAAGACAAGGATTCTTCAATATACTGAAGAGTGTTTCATGTTTTACATTAACTAAACTGTTATCTCCAATACCTCTGGACATAATTTGTCATCATTGCTGGATTTTGGGTTTTTTCTTTGCCTGAAAGCACTCTGAACAGAAAAGGTACTGACAAGTGAAATACTCTTTCATTTCATCTAAGTGAAAGACCCTCGAGGCCTGAGCAAGGTTGAATTTGAGCAGCAGCAAAGCATGCACTGATGCATCCAAACTAATATGTAGTTTAATAATGGCAACTAAGCTTTACACTTTTTTCCATGAAAATGTAACTTGCAATTAATTAATAAGCTGTAGTTTAATTAAATTGCAGAGAGGACAGGGAAAGTAGTGTCCTCTGTCATACTCTTTTCCACTAGTTAGGATGTGTTCCAATCAGCAAATTGACAGGAATGTTTAAGTAGAGGCAAATATTTATTAAAATTTCCAGTTAATACTATGGACCATTGTGAAAATACCTAGTTAATTGAGATGGACATATTTGACCAAGTTTTCCTTAAAAAGCTCTTTGGGTAGTCCATTGCAATATGCGGGAGAACAATGATCTTCCTGTACTTGGACTGACTGAAATTTAGATTGACGAGGAAACTGGACTAGCACAATTCACAAAGGGATTTGGCCTTTCATCTCTGTACTTTGTATGCTGTGTATTTGATTTTTAAAAAGTTAGGCTTTAACTTTTGTAGGTTGAGGGCCTTTGAAGAAATTCACACACACACCTGCCCAGCTATACTTCTGATACCATCTTAGCCATGGAAGTGGAACTGTGATTCAAGAGGATTGTGGAATACTGGGGGAGTATTCTGTCTGCTCAAGTGTGCATGATATGTGCTTGGTCATGAAATATTTTTAGATACGCACAAGGGAAGATGTGGGAAGGTTTATCATCTGAGGCTGCTGCTCAGCTTTAACCTCCAAAGTATAGTTTCTGTTACGTGCTCTTCATGTGCTTTGTTTCTGTGAAAGTCAGCCTACCTGTGTTGTGTCAAGAAGCAGAATTTAAGTAGTGGTGCCACTAGGGGAGCAGTTAAACTGTAATTCATAAATCAGGGGCAGTCTGGTTAACTCTGAGAGCTGAGCCCTCTGCTGAGTGCCGGTTACGTGGCGCTGCTGCCATAATCGAACAGTGAGAGCCCCCTTTCCAGCCAGCCTTCTAGAAGTTCTCCTACTCTCTGTGTGTTTACAGTTACAGCATGAACTGCTTGTTTAGGTTTTGCTGCCTGTGTTTCACAAATTACTTTAGAAAGTTTGACTTCAGACATTGGCTTTATAAATTGGCCTTTTTATTTGCTAAGAGTTTTGCTCCTTGGTACAAATTTCCAAGGTTTTGGCATGGTGTATTTGAGACTGATGTATCTAAAATAGTGTGGTACTATTTCATAATTCACTGTGATGTATCTAAAATATGGTTAGTTTTATACAGTTTCATAATTCTTTCATGAATTTATTACTCTGAGCTCCTAGTGGTTGTGGCACTATCTAGTATAATTATGCAAATAACAAATTAAATCTTTTGAGCTGGGTGTAGAACAGGAATACAAATTACAGATGATAAAGTAAAAACCTAAGTGCAACTATTGCATAGATGGTAAAATGAAAATGAAATGCCAACAAAGAGTCAACAAGAATATTTAAAGGTAATTCCTCATGCAACAGTTCAGTAAGTGAAAGAAATACAGTATTATTTAGAATACTGTGTGCATGCATTCATTGTTTGTGGTCACTTAAAAATAAGGAATCTAGAACAGCATGAAAAATGGTGAGAAAACACAGTTTAATGTAACACACAAAGAAACAGCAGTCTTCAAATGGAGTGTTTTTCAGTTCTTAGGCCTGTTGTTACTAAGAAAAATTTGAGATGACCTCTACTGGGCAATATTTTTTATAATTCTTATGCAAAAAGGAGGGCATAGTTTAATATGTCACTAGAGTGCAAGTTAAAAATTCACTAAGCAGAGTGATTCTTCAGTTCGTCTCTTAGGAATAAAGAGAAATGGGTAAATAAAGGGGATATATTGGCTGGAGATGACCAGAGCTGTGATGACTCCGTGATCCACCAAATTGCACTTGTTACTGTAGTGGAGCAATAGGAACTGTAATCATACTCCTCCGTACCTGCCCTCAATTACCACACAGACCTTCCATGAGGCAAAGAATGAGTTGCCAACATCTACTTGGCACAGGTGTCACCGGCAGAGGTGGGCACTCCATGTCCTTTGGTGGTGTTCAAGAGGGCTGCAAAATGCTGGTGAGGGCTGGGCTTCCTGGCATTCCTCTTCCTTTTCCACACTTGTGACTATTTCTATAAACCTTCTGGACTGCCAAACCACTATTTTTTTACTGTCTTCTCATGACTACTTGGATTCTATTGCAAACAAGACTTGACTACTCTGACAGTGAGGCAGTGCTGTGGTGGCAGTGAGGCAGCTCTTACTCTGGGCAGCACGTTGCAGCAGGTGATATCTGATTGTCTTCCAGCTAACATATCTGTAAATTTATGAGGTGCCTGGAGACTCCAGGAAATTCCCATATTTCTAGTGAAAACCTCCGATAACCAGCTTTGTGTTACCTTGCTCTGTCTGATGTCAGATCTGTCAGGGAGGAGAGACTGTGAGAGTACTAAAGCATGTGTGGTGCTGGATGGTTTCACTGAGTTTATCCCTCGAGAGCTTTTGCTTTACCAGTAAAGTAGGAGTAAGCAAAAGGCATGGTCAGAAAAAGCATCTTAGAAGTTATCAGCAAGTTGGCATGCATTGGAAAGACAAGATATTTGTCATTGTAGATGACAATAATGCAGTTATGTCAAGTAACTGGCTGTGGCATCAATTAAGCAAGTTTAGTTTTGTTTTTAACCCATGATTTGTCCTGCATCAGTTTTCTGTGATGAGAATTTACGATCTTCTAAGCCTTTGTGATGCTTAAACCTACCTGTTCATCATCATTTTTGTATACCTAATTTAATTTGAATCCAGAAAAACAAACCCTATAAGAAATAAGTCCAACCGCAGAGCTTCTGCATTATTAATTATCGCTTCTAATAAAAGTGAGAATGAAGCTATGACAATCTGATGCCCATGAGAAATATATAATTTAGGTGAAAGTCTACCTGTGATGAGAAAATCACTGCAGCCCAAGTTGATAGCACAGGCTTTGAGCTTTATGCCTCTTAACTGCTTCCAGAACCTGACAGTAATCACCAGTGCAATGGAGGGGTCACGTCTCCTCTTGCTTGTGGCAGAAATCCAGTCAGCCAGAAACTGCCACTGCAAAGCATATCCATCTCCTGGTTATTTGTGGGGTTTAGCAGCTTCTTTTGGCTGCTTGTTGCTCATCAGTGATGCATATTTGCTGATGAAATGTGCTCACCTCTGAGTACAGGTTCTGGGGAAAATGCTCAGCTGGATGTGGGCTCAGCATAGGTTGGCTGCATGGACTCATGCAGTGGAATTTTCCCTTTTTGGAGAAAGAGCCTACAGAATAATTGAAGCTTCAGGTTTTCTATTTTTGAGTAGTTTCATGTTGTACATAGTCCCACCCCCGTCCCTCACAGACTCATTCTTCCCGTTGCATGCCCTTATGCATTGTTCCTTATTTCAGACTTGAAATACCCTCTTTTCCTGTTTCTTCTTTTAACTTTTCACCTTCTCTGCCCTACTCCTCTTTTCCTCACAGCATGTGTCCTCTTCAACTTTCATTGCCTGTTTAAAAATAGGACAATGAGAAACATTCTGCCGCCTTTCCCTGTCTCCTCTCCTAGTGCAGCTGAGGTTATTAAGTGATTGCTAGCAGTCCATCCAGCCTCAACAACAGCATGAAAGGGACAGCAAGTTCGGTGCTGGAGAACTTCCTCGGGTCTATCCCGAGAGCAGCCATTGCATTTCTGCAAGTCAGAGTGACGTGTGACAGAGGAGGCTGCTGAGTTTGCTTCTGTGGTTTGTGTACCTGGGTTCGTTACAAATAAAAATCTAGAGAAATAGGTGAAAACTTGAAGGAAAAGTGAACTACAGATTGTCAAAGATACGTAACAGTTAGGAGAGGTTGTTATTACTTTTTCAATAATTATATATTGCCTCCATTGCAGTTTCAGACTGCTTGGAAACTGTGGTTCAGGTTAGTCCTTCGAGGTTTCCTGGTCTCTTTGTTAGTTCCTGGTCTTCTCATGACCCAAGTGTGCATTGCTAACACTCACCAGCTTTTGCCATCATGAGGTCCAGGGTAAAGCCAAATCCTCACTTTGAGGTGGGATGTGCTTGTCTGTGCTGCCAACTCTTCTGGAAAAAGTCAGTAAGAATGGATTAGATTTCTGGCACCTTTCAGAGCTGTTTGTGTGCGTTGTGAAGTTGGCAATGTGAGTTGTGCTAACAGGCTCGCAGAAGGCTGGGAGTCACTGGCTTGAGACAGTCTTCTGAAAGAGAAAAATACCTGGGGTCCTTCTGCTTCTCTTCGTGGGTCTGTGGGTCCTTTGACCCAGCAATCACCTACCATTGTCAGTAAGCAGGGAGATACTGATAGCACAAAGATAGCAGCACCTTCACATGAATCCGAAGAACTGAACTAAGGGGGGAATTTTGAGGGAATTACAGCTGGTTTTGCTATGGCAGAAAAATTGATACTATGTCAGGACAAGGCTTCATCTGCCAATTATTTCCCTGTGCTCACACAGCAAGGAAATGGCAGCTGAACTGTGAACTGAGCTCTTTATTCCCGGCTCCCTGGGCAGCACTACTAGAAAAGCATCCAAATTTCTGAGTTATCCAAACTAACTAAGAAGATATTTGTGGTTCATCTATCCTTGTACTGAATGTACCTCTACTGACAAAAATAATAAGTAGTAATTAGCCAGGACTTTAAAGAAATTCTCCTAGCTGGTGAGTAACTGCTGGGAAATACCAGTGTGATATGAAATCCAATTAATTTGCAGGCAGAGGGGTCAGGCTGGAATTGTAGTGGTGCAAATGGGCAGGGACCTGAGCTCATTGGCCCTGAATGGCTGTTAGTTCAGCTGGAGATTGTTTGGACTTGCTCTAAATCGTCAATTACTTAACACCAAACTTCTGAATTTACTCAAGACTTTTTTTTCTTAATCGTAGTCAATAGTTATCAGTAAGTGGTTTTCTCAACACAAAATTTGCAGATGACACAAATTCCTTGGGACTAGTGAGATCCAGAGAAATCTGAGAAATATGGATGGGGCTTAATCCCCTGTGGGGAACAAGACAGAGAAATGACTGGTGACTAAGGCCAGCTGATAAAAATCCTTCAATTTAAGCAGTTAATATTGCTTGGGACTAGGTAAGTTAAAGTCAGTCACAAGAAAAGGCCTAGTTTTCTTCTTGGTTTGAATAACTTTAAATCAAAACAGCAACAAAACCTGCTAACTTTTGTACACACAAAAGAACTCATTGGATAAATAGGTAAGGAAGTTCATGTTCTTGATGCTGTAGCCACCTGCCATGCTGTGAGTGATCTCATTATGCCACTTCTAAGACAAAACAGAAGTGGAAGGGCTTCAGAGATCTGCAGTGGAAATAGATTTATGGACAGCAGCCATGTGAGAAGACAGTTCAGGACTGCTGGGTGTCAGAAGACCCATAAACAGAACTGTTCTGATGATACATGAAATAATGTACTGTACAAGAAGAATAATTCAGATGTTCCTATTTATTCTTTATCGTAACACAATAGCAAAGGAATAGTCCATCAAAATGACAAAAGTCTTGTATTCAGAATTTTAAACCAGGCAAATCACAGAATACTGCCGGGGCTTTCTTAAAGGTATGTCATACTGCATTTGTTTTAATGCAAAATGAGGAGACAAATCCTCCTCCTCAAAAGTGTAAATCTGTTCCAAATAGCTTGGTCACTGGAAAAGCTTCTGCTGAAAGGAATATTATTCTCCATTTTGCTGTGATTTTTGCACCTTTGTGTGATGCATTACTTTCCCCCAACCACTTTTAAGAGCTGATTACAGATTACATAAATCATTTATATGATTCATCATATCAATTCTTTTATTACTAGAGAATCCTTTTCATTACACATTATTTCGATTGATCTTTATGAAGTTCCTGCTTACATTCTCAGAGGGCACAGGTTGTGCATACCTTTTTTGCAGCTAATTGAGGCATTCAACTCCTTTTGCTGCATGTGAGAGATATGTACAGTAGGTACTAGCAGGAACATCTATCTCTATTATCAGAACATCTGGTATTTTAACATTAGGCTTTTTACATCCTCATTCTTTGATTTGGCAAAAACAAAGCTTACTGCTTCATTGGTGAGCTTAACCTTGTCTGTATATAACTAGAAAAATGCTCTTCTAGCTGCTCTTCTGCAAAATCCGTTGATTGGTGGCTACAGTAGAAAACTAGGCAGTCTAGTTTGTGCAATTTATTCCACTTGTGATTCTAGGTAAAATCATAGTCCCTTGAGCTGCCTACCCTCTCAGAGGGTGACAGCATGTATTTTGCAGCAGATTAGAAATGTTTGGGAGGCATCAATCCAAAAGCTGATTATGCAGCATGGTTTTTAGATTGTAGAGTTCAGTAGAAATTTAAAAAAAAAAAAAGTCAGAGTTTGGACTTGCACCGTTTCATCTCGCAGTGTTTCACCAGGCTGCTAGCACGAGGCAGCACTGTGGGCTAGTCATTTATTTGGCATTATTTTGGGTTTGTCCTCATTGCTTCAGAAGCAACTCAAATAAAATACCTCATAATATAAATATTTCTGCCTCTTAACAAGAGTTGATGGTCCTCTATTTCTGTGCAGATTTCTACTGGAGAACTAAGCGGGATAGCCTTCCTTTGGTTTGTCACAGAACCAATCTCTCTCACTAGCTTAATACTACAGTAAAGAATGAGTGTGGCTGTAGGGAATGGGCCCAGCTGGGAGGTAAGCTGTTGAGGAAAGCTCTGTCTTTTACTGAAAGGAGTTCTTATTGTGGGGAAGACACACATTGGGTGTTTGGGTCCATAGGATTTGCCTCCTGTGAGGCATCTGTAGTAAGCTCTTCGAACAGTGACTTGTGATAATTTGAATGTTTGAGAAACAGCAGAAAGCTGATTTGGGTTAATTATAAACCATAACAGTAGGTCAGTATGTGGCTTCCAGTCTGGATGGTTGGATGGATGGGAGGACTTGGTGCTCTGCATGTCAGGCAACTTAGCAGCATTTTCCACTAAAAGTTAGCACAGCACGACCCCAACATAAGGAATCCCTGTTCCTGGGGCAGAAACAAGCAAGTGAGAAATGAACCAAGTGTCAATTCTGAGTAATTTTGGGAAGTGGGAGAGAAAAAGCAGCATCCAGGAAGAACTGCTGGCATCAGGGTAATCCCAAAGCAGCCTGAAGGTCCTGAATGGGAAAATTCTCATTCAACATTCCCTCTAAGCATGTTTGAAAACGGACTCAACCTCAGAAAAAATCATGATTTGGCCATCACAGCATTGGATATATTGTCAAATGAATTCTGAGCTTGTGGCATGCAGGAGTTCTTCAAGCCGTGAGCAGTCGAGGGAAGAAAACTGCATCCTTCTTTTGGAGCTGCTTGTATCAGGAACACCTAAAGCATCAAGCATGTTGGACTTGGAATAAATTGCAGTAACACAAACAATGGAGCTCACACTTTTCCACGTCCTTCTCCCCTTCTCTTGCCAAGGTGCTGCTGCAGGGCTTTAGGAGCTGTGGAGTTAGGACGTTGTGGTGAGAGAACCATAGAATTGCAAGACACACCGTTGGGGAGCCAGATGCTTTGAGTTTCATTACTCATTATAGCATAATTTTTGTAGTTTCCCTTTTTTTAGTGATAATTGGATTCAGCAGGTTTGTGCATTGCTGGGAAGAAACTTTGTGACTAAATGTAGCTGCAAGTAAATAAAGTGTCTGGGAACAAGTGGGTGAAGTGGGCTCTTTGATTCTGTGTGCTCTTCAGAATCTGTCAACTTAGGTACTCAGAGAAAACAAGGCAAAGCCCACCAGGTAGCCAGTAAACCTGACAAACATCCCTTCCACAGGCAGGAAAGAACCTGGCTATTTTTGTGGTCATTGTGCCTGTCCAAACTTCATGTGATGGGAGGTGTGATTTTTTGGGTTTTTTTTGTTGGTTGGTTGGTTGGTTTTTTGTTGTTGTTAATTCAGGGGTTTTGTGTAGTAGTAGTGTTTGGTTTTTTAACGGGAACAGGGCATGGTAAACCAAGGAATTATCTAAATGTTTTGAGGTCTGCTTATCATGTTTCAAATTCTTTCTGCTTATCATCTTTCAAATTCTTCTCTCCTTATCTGGGAGAGATTTGACAGTACAGTAATTTCAGATCCTTGGTAGTTTTAAAGCTGGATGTGTTAATCTGGAAGATATGAAAACATGATTGTGGCATTATAGCCAGTTGTACAGCCAGGGCAATGAAAACCTTATGTGGCAGATGCTACAGAGCACTAAAAAGTCCTTTGGTCTAAAGTATTCATCAGGAGAAGTGGCTTTGATATCATGCCACTGAGCTCTGGGAAGGTAGATGCCCGTGGCAGAGAACCCTCATGACACATTTGATCTCTTCCTTGGCCACCTGCATGCAGAAACAAAGCTCAAATTCAATTAAACTGCTCATTGCTTATTGACTTGATCGCTCAGGTGTGTGTGAGTAGTCTGCACCTCCAACCTGGCCTCACCATGAGCATCTCTCAGCAATTCAAGTGCACTGTTTAGTTCCTGAGATACATAAAATCCTGTTGAGATTCTGCACCTGATGTTGGTGTTCACCAGCAGTTTAAGGCAGAGGCAGCACCAAGAGGAGCTGTGGAGCAGCGTGGTGAGTGAAAGTCAGCCTGCCCTGCTTGCTGGGGACAGCAGGGAAAGGGAGCTACTGGTTGCCTGGACTGGGCTGGAGTGTGGGGAAACAGCAGCCTCTGAGTCCTGTGAAATAAAAGGCGTTGGTGACCTCTATTCTCCTGAACATCCTGCGTGGGGATACCAGCGTCTAATAGCAGGCTTGAAAAACCCAGCTTTTGCTGGTGTTGCAATATCGCCTCTGCCATCCTGACAAAACCCTTACCCTGCCAAGTGTTTCCTCGTCTGTGGTGATAATGGAGAAATACATAATTGGCCTGTGAGCAGCCCACAGTGCTGCCCCGTGCCAGCAGCCTGGTGAAACACTGGGAGATGGAACGGTGCAAGTGCCTCTTCTGCCTCAGCTGCCTGCAAGGGGGGATTGTTCAGCCAGCCTGGCCCACCCTGGCGTGGCTCCACTGGAGATACTGGGGTGCACTCCTTGCTGTCCAGCTGTACCCCAGAGGAGTTGCTAACAGAATTACTCTGCAGCTCCTGGGCTGGGTGTGGGTACACACATGGATGTGGGAAGTGTAATTTTGTTTATCCCAGCATGTTGTGGGCGAGGGGAGGCATTTAGAAAAGGAAACCCCTTTCCTCCTCTATAAAGTCCCTTGTTCTCTTATGCAGTACAGAAGAGACATTGACAAAAAGTATCTGCATTGGCAAAATTACTGAGAAAATCTCAGATGTAACTGGTATCACAGATATTTAAAAAAAAAAAATTGTGTGAGATGTTGCTGAGGTTAGCAGCACGGTGCTCAGTTGTTCTGGAGCAGAGCAAACTCCTTAGAGTATTACCTTGAGGTGAAAGAAAATAAAACCATAGGTTATGGTTCAATGCAGGAGTTGCTTGCATGTTCCAAAGGAAAAAAAAAAAGGCAAGTGGGAGAGGTTGGGAAAGAGAGGGAGTGAGAGCGGGGGAGAGGGGAATGTTCTGTGCACTTAGCTGAGCAGCAGGAAGGAAAGCCTGAAACAGGATTTCTCAGCTTCTGATGCCTGGCAGTTGTTTGCAGTGGTATCCGTGTGGTGCCTTGCAGGATGTGGACTAAAGGCGAGTCAGAGGGACTCCAGACTTTAGGGATTGTGGTCGTGGTGTGCTCCTCTCTGAAACTTTTGCACTACCTCGGGCTAATTGACTTGTCAGATGGTAAGAGAACTCAAGTTTTCCAGCTCCTGTTTACTTGCGTTTGAATGCGTGTGAGCGTAGCCACTGTAGGAGCAGATGGCTGTGGGAGGAAAGTGGTGTCTGTCAGTGCACGGGCTGTGTGGGCTTTGTCTTTACTGAGAATCATACAGGCTGCAAAGAGGAAATTCTGCTTTATGCTTTATTGAGGACTTTTGTTTGCTTTTGATATATTACCTTAGCCAGAGAGAATCTGAAGCTGTGATGATTTTTGCCTTGTGTATTATTTTTTAAGTGTTCCTAATTATTTTTTCTTACTGTTAATTCTTGCTCTCTATTGAAAATAAATTAGTACCAAACTAGAAAAAGGAAAGGCCCTCTTGGGATAATGGAAGCAGAACTGATAATTAGCTGTATGATTTCATGGGGCTACAAGAGTTTTGTTGTGACATTTGCAGATTAAAGACATGATGGATTGAATGTGAACAACACAAAACTTCACTGTAATTGCTATTCCAGACACTTCAGAAAAATAACCTGAGGAGAAATATTTCTGTTTTTGCCAGCTGGAAGATTTGGTCTCTTTGACTTGTAGTGAATCAATGTAATGAACTCAAAGGAATGTAATGAACTTTTTTTCTTAAAGGTTTTCCCGGATTAGTAAAGCGCACGGGTTTTAACAACCAAGTGTGCTTTAGGATTTATCTTTTCATAAAGGGATGTAGGTATCGCTGAATTTTGAAAGAAAACTTCTTGATGATGCAAATGAGGTATTTTTTAAAACATAGGAACCCCCAAGTCACTGATTGTATTCTTGCTTCGATCACTAATTGTTTAAAGTTTATCCAACAAAGGAAATAGTAAGGATAAAATACTAGCAGAAACATCTATGTTACTTTATTCAGATTTCTTCAAAATATGGGTTAGTACAGGCTGGCAAAAGATTTTAAAAAAAGGTAAAGAAAATTTATATATTAAATCTGTTTTACTGGATCAAGAAAAGCAGATGGAATATTAACCCTGCTACAGTAAAATCAATGCTGTCACATAATCCTAGAAATCCTCCTGCAGAATAAGGAAAAAATATTAAAAATGGCTTGTTATTTATATTAAGAGAAGATGTAAATTGGCATGTATTTGTTATTACATGATTGATATTCCTTATTACAAAATGAATATTGTGGGAGCTTTTAGTTTACTCCTAGAATGTCCCTGGATTGCAATTACATAATTACAAATAAATTAAGATCTCTGACAATGACAACTGATTTCAAATAATAGCAGCAGAAATGCTCACCTTAAAAATAAGCTGCCAAGTCAAATGTTGAGGAATTTGCATTGCTATTGCTATAGTATTTGCTTAGCATTAACTGCAAGAATAGTTTTATACCTCCTTTGCAGACCTAATTACTGTAATTCTAGTGTTCGTTCTTCCTGAAGCAATTACTTTTCCCAGAAGAGTCTCCCCAGTGTTTCCCCAGCAAAGTCAAGTATGTGACAGGTGGGAAAGGTGCCTGTGTGAAGGTGAAATGAGTAAAGGTGAGCAAAGAGCCTGCACTGTATCCACGGAACAGCTCTGCCTGTGCTTGTTTGTGGCCAGCACTCAGCGGCTGCTCCCTCCCTGCAGGTGCAGGAGGGGATGGCATTTACCTCTAAGGGACCACAGTTACTGGTACACAGGGTTCTGATGGCATGGGCTGCCTGACAGCATGTAGGAGCACACTATTATAAACCTGATCAGATTTGGATCATTTTTATTGGAGTTCTGTGTTTCTGGCTGCAAAATAGTTCACTTGGAGACCAAGATATATTTATTTGGTACTTATTGTATGAGCTTGTGTTTTCCCGTTTTGACTCTGTTCCTGTGCTAGGAATTATTTATATGTGAAATTAAAACATTAATATAATGTGGGTGGTTGTTAATGTCATGCAATACAGATTTTAATAAGTCAGATCTTTAAAGGTGACATTAAATTGTTTTCTTTGATGTGCTGGTGGCAGCAATGGAAAAGGTAAAGTGGGTGCTTACATTGCAATGTAAGTATTTCTAACATCTTTATATTCACAAGAAATGATCACTACTTTTACTTCTAAACACCTAGAAATTCAAGGCATGTTCTCATAGCTGCGTGTAATAACACTAAAATAAGACACTGCAATTGGCTACAGATATTTCCTTTTAGAACGGTTCTCTTCTGAAGATGGAACAGGCTTGCTTAAACAGTGTTCCTTTGTTATGTTTAAATAAAAAATAGTAGTAATAAAAAAAACCCCACACTAACTGTGTGTGGGGAAAAAACTGGCTGGCAAAGCCTATTCCTGTGTGTACTTCTGGGCAAGTCCTTGCTGTCTTTGCAGCCTCTTGAGACCAGTCACTTCTGTTCAGCTCCTGACCCAAGATCATGCGCGGATCTCCAGCTGTGCCTGTGTGCTTGTAGCCCTTTGCATCTGTCTTTACTGGAATCCATCAGTAGGAATCTTCAGGCCTTTCCTCAGTCCTTTGCAGCTGTCAACTCAGTTTCCATCTGACTCACAGCCGTTTCATAGACCATTCTTTTCCCCAGCTTCCAGAGGAGAATGATCTGTGAGACAGGGCCAAAAAGCATTACTGGGATGGAGAGGTAATGCATTCTCAGTTCCTCTCCTCTGCACAAGGATGCACTCTGTCAAACGTTCTCCAGCAGTTCTGGTCATTCAATGGCCCATGTTTTAAGCATGCATCATTGGTCGTAACAGTACTTCCCAAGAACTGAAGTGAAAGCTGAAAAAAATTATGTAGTCCTGTATCCTTCCCTCTCCTTTAGCTGTTTCTCCCTTACAGGAGAAAACAGAAGGGCCTGTCTTTGGTCTCCCAGTTTCCTAAAGGTAGGGAAAACACAGTGATCACTAGGTCTGGGAAGCTAGGAATGAGAACAGGGTGAGAATATCATGGGCCACATCCCACACAGCCTCATGTTTAGGGCTGTCCTATAGAGATTCTAGCAGAGGTACCGTTCCTGTCTTCCCCTGCTCTTTCTGTGTGGTGCAAAGCTCTTGGTGCAGTGTCACCTCCCCGCAGGCAGCACAGAGCAGGGCACGAACGGCTGCTTCAGACCCCTTGGTTTGGGTTGATTACAGTGAGATAATAATGCTCTGTAAGGAATTTGAAAGTAGAGGATGTCATTGGAACGACTTCTTTGGCAACGCCATCCCCCACACTCTCCCAGGTCATGTTCTTTAACTGCTGCTATGGGAGTGATCATGACTGAAAGTATGGAAGTGCCCTCCCTGAAATTCTGGAGCAGATGGCCAAGAGAAGAAAGAGATGTGTTTTTAGTGGGATGGGCAGAGTGCTGAGGGGAAGATAAACAGTGCACTAGTGTGTGAAGTAGAACTGCTTATTGTGCTTAATGTGTCAGTATTTGCAGAACTTGGGTGCTGAGCTGACTTAGAAGTTTGTTAATGGTTTGAAAAGTGCAAACCTTTCTAATAGTAATGAAACAGCTAGATAACGATCTTGATTAGGTATTTTACTAAGTACAGCTTCAAGTGGGCCTTTCTTAAAAGAACATGGTAGACATGCAAAAAGAATATACCGTTATAGCACAGCAAATCTTTTAAAATATCCCACACCATATTCCGTGATTGTTGGGCTTCTGTTAATTACCCATGTATATAAAAATGCCACAGTACCTGAGTTTTGTACCTGCATATGTTTCTTCCCTTGCATCTTGCCTCTATCCCTTCAGACTCCCTCCCTCCCTCCCTACATACATCACTGTATCTGCTGGGCAGAAGGTTGTTAGAAGCACTTAATATTCTGTAGACTATTTTAAAATAAAATTAATAGAATTGTATAAAGTTTGATGGAAATATTCAGTTTTATTTCAAGGATTTCTGTTTGGCTTCAAGTTTTTTTCCAAGATAAAACGCAGAGATGATAAGCTGGTCTAATACTTCTGAAGAGGAAGAGCTTATGTTTTACCCATTTTCTAGAGCTGCAAGAGAGTGTGGACTGTCATGTGCTGCCTCAAATCCGCCTTGCAAACTCACAGGCTTCAGATGGCTGGCCGTACACCTCAGCAGCACAGCTCCCTGAGCCAGGGCGTGGTGCTGGGTGCTGCCCTCCTCCATGTGGATCCACATCCCATCCAACTGCAGCAGGGGTAAAGGCATCAGGCAGCCAGAGGGGACAAGGGTGCAAGCGTTGTGCAAGCTTTGGGACCTGCACTGCCTGCAAGGCTGGGGCTGGTTTTAAGGAAAAGCTAATGAGGTTCAAGAAAAATACATGCACAGCATTTTCTAAACTGAATGGCAGCATTGCTGAAGCTGAGTTTGTCCTTGTACAGAGCTTGTAGCTGTCAAAAGTATTCTTAATTAATAGCCATGGAAGTGTTGGCTATGGAGGGTAGAGATTCTGATGCTCTTGAACCAGCTGTCAGGCTGCTTGGTAGATGTTACAGTGTCTGTGATTGTTTGCTGCAGACCAAACTGTAGGCTTCATGAGTCTGGCTTTCTGTTTTCTCACTGTTTATTGTCTCTTCCCTTGCAAGACTTTTCTCTGATGTACTTTGGAAAGGAAGAGCTGTTGGATGATGAGGGATTCAGGCATAATTGTACATCAGTCCCATGCAGGTCAAGAGAGTTAATAGCATAGAAAATCGATTCTGTGTGCAAGGCTCTGCAGTTGTGGACTACAGAACCCCTTTGAAATGCAGGGTACACACAGAGGCTTCATCCCTCTTTAATTCCATGTGCCCTTTCCCTTCAGGCCCAGAAATGGTGAGAGCATGAACAGTGCTGCATCCCTGAGAAGAAAGGATTCCTGTGCTGGAATACTAGCTTTTCATTCTTCTGCCTGACAGCTACAGGGATCGCAGTGTTGCTGGATAAGTGTAAAATTATGTGGTCTTACTGTAACACTTGCTTTTCATTTCATTGGCTCTAGCTGAGTCTGACTTCCATTCTGGTTTGTTATTTAGAAGAGTACCTGTCCCCTTGAGCTCTCTCTGCACCTCATAAATTCCCATTCGTTGTTGAGAGAGGTGCTGGAGAGCATCAGCTGGGACAGTGCTGGTCATAACTGAGCTGCATCTGACACTGTAGTGAAGTTTTGACACAGTTACACAGCTTGGCCAATTTGTCAGCTTTCACTGCTCTAAACCTGCCCACTGGTTGCTGGGTCAGGATCTCCTGGTGGAGAGCAGCCAAACAAAAGACACACAGTGAGCCTGCTGCAAGGCGTCAGTAGTGGTGCAGTCCTGTGCCTTGGCTCCAAGTGTGGCGAAGGTCACAGGGCTCGGCGCAAAGGGACGTGGGGCCCAGTGCTGCTGCCCCGGCAGGAGTGTGCAAGTTCAAAGAATGTGCTGGTGGCACACCAAGGCATGAATAGATCTTTTTGAATGCTGTTTAATGAAGTTGTTTAGCATGAAACCTATTTGTTTTTTATGAATTTTTGTAGGAAGGATGTGGCTTAGGTTAATCAAGGACGTGGGATACATGATGAGGGAGCTAAAGGAAAAGCTCTCCCATGACGCTTCCATCTGTATGGTTTGCAGATGTTCTTTGCACTTCTAATGAAATCTCTGCATCCACATTTTGTTTAGTCCTTTTAGATTCTGAGGGAAAAATTCTAACTAAAACAGCTAAGAATAATGTTTTGTTCTTTCCTAGGGACCTATCTAGTATCTTGCTTTTGGCAAAATGTGTAACAAGTTGTACCAGTGCTGTGTGAGAGGTTTGGATTCTGTCTTTGTCAGCAGTCACATCTGGGCTGCATGGTGAATGAAATACAAATATCTGCCATTAATTGTAGTAAAGAATTAGGAAATTAAATGCAGATTGGTCTTCGAGAATGTTAGGATCCAGATTGGTCATGGTGATTAATAGATGTCATTTGCAACAATAATCTAAATGCAGTCCTGCTTGCCATGTGCTCATTGTCTTATGTTGTAGTATCATGTGCTAAGATCCATCACAATGCAGTGATTTCTTTGAATTTTTTTAAGGCCGTCTGTATTTGAGCACTTACTACCACCTTAATCAACTGGGATGTTGCTGAAACTCTAAGTTAACTTTTTATTTATCTGCTGTGAACCAGGTTTTCCACAGGAGAATGATTACTTCAGGAATAAAAATATAAGAAACATGGGAAGCCTGTCTAGTGAGTTCCAGTTATTAATTTATAACTCAGCTCTGCAGATTTGTTTTGGGGCAAAGTTCAGCAACTTTTCTTTCAGTCTTAGAAGGTGAACCTGTAGGCAAGTTCAGTGCTGTAGAGTTCTGCCTGGCTGCTGAGCGGCCAGGCAGGAGACAAGCAAGGCTGAATCTGAGTTGCAGCTTTTGTTGGTTGGTTGGTTTGGCTTTTGGAAATACACTGGGAGCTGAATTTTATATGGTAAAAGGTCAGGAGGAGAACCGTAGTGCCAAGGTTTCCCTGCTCCAGGAGGGCGCTGGCAGGCTGGGCACACCCCGGTACAGGCTGTGAAAGTACAATGTGCCTGCAGAGCCTGTCTGACCCACAGACAGCCACTATTCACTATCAGTTCAGCATGTGACACAAATAATTGTTTAGACTTCAGTGCAGAAGTTTTTCCTTTATAATGTAATTGAATGCAAGATCTGTAAATCTTTTTGAAACGTTGCATAATTATACAGCTGTTGCATGGAGGCTTTTCAATACATATATATTACTTGCACCAAAGCTGTTTCCTAAATGCTAAAGTTCAGATGACCAAGACATCCACAAAAAGGAAATACAGCCAATATCTAATAGAAAATGCACACACTAAGGGTAATACCTTACTAAAGGAACTGGCATCCCTGCCTGCCCTGCTGAGCTGGGTTAGAGCGACGCCCTCGTGTGCTATCCCTGTTTGCAGTCTGGAGGACACAGCTCCTGAGCAGTCTCCCCAGGTTCTCTGTGTGTTTTGTCTCTTCAGTCCTGCCACTGCATTACAGGTGCGTTTCCAGATGTTACTGGAATTATTTTCCTGAGTGAAGCTGTGCAAGCTGGGCTCAGCATGTTACCACGAGGCTAGTTGTATGTAAAAAGCTGACCCCTCCTGGATGTGATGACCATCAAAAGTCTCTAAAACAGGAATGTAATAATCTGACACTCAGGAAGAAATCATCATCAGACATAATTGCTGTCTGTCAAGAGGTAAAATATTAGCAATTGTGGAAAAGAAAATATTCCTTCCATATATATACTTAAATGTAACCATGAGAGGAAAACTTTTGTTTTCATAAGAGAATTTAGCAGAAAGAACAGAAAATATTTTGTGATTTACCAAAAAAAAATCTTTCTTTTTCTTCTTGCTTCTCCCCCCTTCTTTTTAGTATTTCTAAAGTCATACTATGAGGCTCTTTAAACGAGTTTTATTACAGTTAATTCTCCTTCTCCTCAGGCAAGCTGCAGCTTTATGTACCAGATTTTTATTATACCCAGAAGCTTTCTGCCTGCTAATAAATAATGGTGGTAAATTTTATATGAAATAAATGTGGTTTCTTATTGCAGCAGAAAGGAAAATAAGTGCAGGGTTTTTTCCCCTTGCCATACATGCTCAAATTATAGAAGTTAAATAGTGTGAAAACAGCATTCGCTTTAAAGAGACATGGCCAGGTTAAAAAATAGTTTTTTGGCTTGTGCCATTAAAGATAACTTAGATCATCATTACACAAAAGGTGTTTGCAATGTTGCAGACAGGTGTGTTTAGTGGTTTTTCATCTGGCCTGTTAGGAGCAGTCAGCTGTGGTTTCTGTTCCCGTTGCTGCTGTGAGTTCCTGTGAGCAGTGCCAGCCTCAGTGCCCTGAGAGAGGTGAACAGCCCCAAAGCAACGTGTCCAGCCAGAGCAGGAGATTTTCCTTTCCCTGCAGGAGGAGGGAAGGAAGGGAAAGGAAGGGAGGGGGGCACTGAGGTGGAAGGAACGAGAAGTGTGTGACCTGAAGCTGATTGTGTGAACTCTCCAAGAGCCCATCAGGGTTTCGAAGACACATCTTTCCACCAACCCCAGGGCAGTCTCTGAGACGGCTTCGTTCTGGGCAGATGTTAAAAATTGCTCATCTTTTTCACTGATTTGCCAAAGTATCATGGAGACCCTGTTATTAGTAAGTCTTAAAATGAGAGTTGTGCTCCAGCTTCTGCCATTGATGCTGAACCCATTCTCACCGATGTGAAACATCGCTCACCTAGATATAAACCTGCTTGTACTTTCATGGTTGTCTCCTTGTTTTTTGAAACATGCAAGAACCACAAGAAAGCTATCTGAAAGTGTCATGTTTTGAAATCTGGAATAATTTCACTTGGCTTAATAAATGTATGGTTGTAGGGGGAGAGATTTCTTTTGACTGAAGAGATTCCTCAAGAATTTTAGGATGAGGCTGCTTTTCTTGAAGAAATTGAGTTAGAGGTGCTTTTAATTGGAAAAGGATAGCTATATAAATAGTCCATATAAATGGAACATAATTAACATTGCTTTAGGCCTCTTCTGTGATTCTTAAACCCACACATGGGAACCTTGAATTGAGGATGCATATCCAAATGTATCTTAGTTAAGTCCTAATTAATCTTAATGTATCTTAATTAAGTCCTAATTTAAGTTAATTATTTCTCTCTTAAAAGGAGGTTTCACACAGCTGAAAGAGTAAAACTTTTCATTTGTCCATGTGATGTGCACCATGCTTCTGACAGCAGTGCTGTGCCAGTCCCTGGCTGCCTGCAGCAGCCGTGTGCCCGTGGGTGACGAGGGGCTGTGGCAGTGCCGGTGCTGGGGTCTGTCACAGCACCACGTGCGAGGGGCTGAGCGTGCCTGAGAGCGCCGGGGTTTGGGCACAAAGGTCCGAGGAGCGAAGGTGACGCTGCCAGACCTGTCCCTAGGGCCGGAGGGGCAGCGCTGCCCTGGGCCCACGCCCCGGCTGCGCCAGAGCAGGAGCGTGGGCTCCCGGGTGCCACCACGGAGCTGGCAGCTCACAGAGACTCCCTTTGTGTGTCTCTGCACACACAGTGCTCTAGCTCGCCATTGAACTATTATTCTAGGATTAGGCCAAAATGTAATTAAATTTCATGTAGATGATTAAAAGGGGTATTTAAATTGCAAGATGAAATCTGAAGCATTCTGAAAGGGAAAATTTTCATCTTTATTCATCACACATCCCATTTAAAATATTTCAAGCTAAGTATTTCTTCCTCCCTAAAATAAATAGGAGTGTGTGCCTACAGACTGGTCAGGCTTCCCTAGGTTTATCCTGGACCAGAAGTTCCCATCACAGGTTGTGTGTCTTGGTTGCCTATTCCCTTTGGTGGTCCTGTGGCACCCTGATATCAGAGCCCAGAGTAAAAGGGAAAGAACCAAAGGGCTCCTCTATGCGAGGTTCAGCTCTGGGATGAGCTTACCCCTGATGGCATGTTCATCTAAACATGTTCCTTGTGCCTCTTGCTCTTTGGCAGATTTCCTCCTATGGAGTGCATTAGAGCTGCTGCGTGACTTCCTTAAAACAGAATGGAAGAATCAGAATCATGAAATCTAGTACATTAAAATGTTTTCATGGTGTCTTTAAAATCAACGGACTGGTAAGAGCAATAAGCACACATGTGAGCAACATTTTCTCTAATGACTTGTTTCTAAATCTTGCTCGTATTGCCAGCCATTTCCCAGCACTCATGGGCACTCCATCTCCTCATCCTGGTTTAACATCTGTGCTGCTAAATGAAAGTAATCAGAGTCAGCATGAAAATTTAATAAGCTGCGTTCTGGCATTGGTCATGTTCCTAATTGTATATTTGTTTTCTGCCTGCAGAAGTCCTCAGACATTGTCAGCCAGAACAGCTCCAGTGTTTACAAGCACTGGGGTTTATTAGTCTCAAATCACTCTCTGTTGGTGGTATTTCTTAAACAGACCAGATCTCTGAATTTGCCAGTGCTTTTAGGGGACTGATCAAAGCCAGACCCCAGCCTGGGAAGATTAGTGGAAGGATTAGTGGAAGGCAATTGGCTGAAACAGCTGTTCTTGGGAGCATCAGCGCAAGCCGGGTATGGCCCTGGGGAAAGGGCAGAGGAATTCCTTTGGGAATCTGGAAACAATTCGCTACTTTCACACGGAATTCTTACTAACTCCAAAGAATATGGTGTACAGGATGGAGTTTTCCAATTTTTTAAAATTGCCATCAGGACCTGACATTTATTTGAATGAAAAGTTTCGGCAAGCGAATGCCCTCACCCTGGGCAGCAGTGTGTATGTGTAAAAACTAGTGCCTGATTTATAGCTGCCTGCGTTCAAATGCTTTGTGGGAGAATCTGAGTGATTCTCAGGTTAATCAAAGGTACCAAAGCAGCTTTATGTGAGTCAGGAAGAAGGATGTAGTCTGTACTTAAAGGAACATCAGTGGCAGCAGGGTGATTCAGGCACCGTCCGTTTATCTCAGCACCCTGAAGTCTCCTTCTGGTTCTGCTTCTTGGCAAACCAAAAACTGGGATTAAAACGAATACTTTTATAAAGAAGACACCCAGGCACCGTTGATTGCCCGAGATCAGGATCCATTTCAGTGCCCGGGGTGAGGGTGCTGCCCATCCTCCGCAGGACACGGCCGTGCCTGCGGGCAGCGTGGCCCTGAGCTGTCCCCAGTGTGTCCCCACCCCGCAGGGCGTGCGCCGTGCGGCACCAGAGAGCTTGCTCACAGCTCCACGCGCGTTTCAGGACTGTTCCTCTTACTGAAACATCTGGATCTGCATTGGAACAATACTTTTTGAGCAGTTTCTTCTGTGCTTAATTGCTACTTGTGTTCTGCTTAATTATGCTTCGCATTTTGGAGCAATCTGTTCAACTTGAACAGCAGTTCTGTGAAGTGGGAAAAGTGATCTTCTAGGAAGTACTGGCTCGTTTGGATGGGATCTGCAGAGTGCTCGTTTAATAGTGGTGTTTCTCTCCTCAATTCTGCCTGGACCAAAGCGATTTGTTATTTTTCTAGTCTTTGCACAGGTGAACTACCATAATGCAGTGGTCCATCTGTGCTAAGAGGAAAATCACTCCTGCTGGGGATGATAGTGTTGCTTTATATTTCTGTGGCCAGTTCTGTTTTACACACTGCTGTTTCTGAACAGGAAGTGTATGCTACACACAAACACACACACACACATTTCCTTAATAAATGTGAGCAAACCTATACATGTTTTCAGCTTGGGAAGATAAATATTTCTGTTTTAAAAACCCTAACCAAAGCTTCACTTAAAAAAACAAAAACAAAAACCAAACAAGCTGATCATAAGAAATTGACATTTAAGGTCAAAGTAGGAAAAACAGCTAATTGTTTTTAAAGGCTCTTAGCATGAAGTTGCTGTTGTGCAGAATTCCAGTGTAGGTTATGAGCATAGATTTTCTAAATCACAGTCTAAACTTCCATTTTGTGGAAAACAATGGGTTTGTTTAATTTATTTTCCCAATCTGGAATGTCAGCTTTGGGACAGTGCAGAGAAGATCCTTCCATCACACACGGGTTTTTACTAGACTTTTCACAAACTTAGTGGCAAAACCAGATAAATTAATTGGTTCAGTGTTCATTGGTCCCAAGCTACACAGACCTTAGTATCTGGTTTCCTACTGGTTATTGATCCCTTCGCCTTCGATGCTAATCGGGTCCTCGTTCCCTCTCTTACCGATCTTTTCCCAGACCAGGTGTCTCTGACCCACCAGGAAGGATGTTTTCGTTAGTGGTCGCTTATCTCTTATGCATCCTCTGGCAGCTCGCAGTCCATTGAGATGTTAAGCTCATCAAGCCTTGCCCAGGGAACAGTTTTTGAAAAGAAACTTCCATTCCCTTCGCCCCGGGTGAAGGTGAAAAAAAACCCTGACTAAAGTTAGTTTAAAAATATTAGAGCTGTCCCTCAGTACATTTACCAGTGAGGGACTTGAGCACGAAGCCACTTTATTCTGATTATTTCCTTTAAATTGCTTTTAGTTAAACAATCAGCTTTAGAGTCTAAAACAGATGCTTTCTCATTTTGAAAGCACTTTTGATAAGAAAGAGACCTAGGCAGAGGTCACTCCAGCCAGCAGAATGTCTCATCACACCCCACAGCTCTCTGGTGCTCTGGTTTCCTCAGAGTGGGGCGAACAGTGCCTTCTTTGTACCTGGTACCAGAAAGGTGCTCTACACCAGCGTTGAGTTAGCACTGAAATAAATGCTACGGGTGGTGTTCGGTTTCTCAGATCACAGGAACCAAGTCCAGCAGTAGTTCTAGGGTGTGCAATGACTTCTACCAGCACAATTGGAACAAAACAAAATCCACCGTTGATCAGAAAGTTTCTGAACTGGGCATGGGCACAAATACAAAATGCTCCCATGCAGATGTTGCAGGGGAAATGTGAGCATTTCATTAGCATGCACTGCCGAAAGAGGATCCTGTGACTGCCAATTCAGGCTTTTCTGCATTTTTCTGTCACTGCCTCCTGTATCTTATCTTGGTGCCTGTGAGGTTTGTGTTTGTTTTTGTTTCATCTTTCTTTAAGCTAGAAAGTAAATATTTTTAGTCAAATTATACTGAAAAATGCAATGAGATTTCCATGGTTTAAAAAGAGTCTCATGTTGATTTTCTCCTGCAGTTGTGTTGCAGCTCACCCTTGTCAGGTACAGGTTGGGGGGGGTCCTGTTCCGTGGGCCAGTCCTGATGGTTTGGCCATGCATTTCCTGCTGTTTTAATCAGGCAACTGGCATGTTAGAAGTAACCCTCAGAACTGATGGACTGGGGTTTTGCCAATTTATTTTCTTTTTCATTGATCCGTAGTTGCTCAGAAATTACTCTGTTTTGCTGCCCAGAGAATAATCCATAATGTGGGAGGCTTAGGGAAAAAAAGAAAATATCCAAACCATAAGACTTCTCTGGGGAGAAATGACAAATAATCAAGTCCTCAGTATCAGTTACTTCGTGTTTTGGAAAGACATTTTATAAGTGGTGATAAAGAATCATAATTTCTTCTATTTGTGCCATTCAATATGCTAAGTAGATATAAGCATATGAATTTGAGATGATGATTAAGAGCTTTTCTGTTTCTTTTTATTGAAAAGTGACATTTTTCAAAAAAGAATGATTCAGTGTTAAATAAAAAGTATAGGCTGTAAAGCAAAAAACTCGTAGTCATAATTTTAATAATCTGGAAAGGAATTCATTTTCCATTGAACTCTTGAAAGCTGACTCTGAAGTTTTTCATACAGTGAAGAAAAATGTATTGCTACAAGAAGCTTTTTTCTGTTTCTCTTTTTTAAGGGTTTTTTTCCCCGTCTTTGCAGAGAGGAGAAGGTAATATTGTTTCTATCCAGAAGGTATTATCTTCAGCTTGAAATCTAGATTTTTTTTTCTTTGCAGCACATGTAGTTTTCCTGCTATCCAAAATCATCACTGATGCATCTTCACCTTTTCAAACCCGGTACTTCCAATGGACCCTCTCCAGATACTCTATCGCTTTTTATTATCACCCTTGCTAAATCGGACCACTGCTCTCTCACTTTCTCTAATGACTGCATTTACATTTCTTCATCCCCTCAATGGAAATCAGTTTGCAGCTAGTGTTAACATGCAAATTTAGAACTATCCTCATTAGACTGGAAATGGGAGATTATTTTTTTTCCTGTCCCTTATGTTAGCCAGCAAAGCAGATGATTTCATGGCTCATGTCTCAACACCTTTGTCTTCAGCCGAGATTCAGGGCCTCTTTAAGCAACCTGCTTGTTCTCTTTATTTATTGCAAACCTGTCTTGGTGGATGGAGAAGTTTAAAAAGTCATGTGACTATACTGCATGTGGCACGGTGGAGTTCATGAAACGTCGCAAATTGTTTTTATGTGCTTTCCGTAAGTCTCCCGCTGTGGGCTGCTCTGTGTGTGAGGTTTACATCCGTGTCCCGCTCGATGCCAGAGTCCGTCAGAGCTCCCAGGGCCAAGGGCGCTGCGCGGAGCTCGCGGGGCTCCCCGGCAGCAGCGCGGCCAAGGGACTGCCGAGCCCGAGCTGTGGTGGCACGGCGTTCCAAGGCCTGGGCAGCTGGAGGCGCAGGCTGCCAAGGGACTGCCGAGCCCGAGCTGTGGTGGCACGGCGTTCCAAGGCCTGGGCAGCTGGAGGCGCAGGCTGCCAAGGGACTGCCGAGCCCGAGCTGTGGTGGCACGGCGTTCCAAGGCCTGCGCAGCTGGAGGCGCAGGCTGCTGTGAAACGAAGGGAGCAGATGCCAACTGGACTTGGATTGAGGGCAGGAGCTGCCTGCACTGGAGGTTAGGCTGGGGAGCCACATTCTGACCAAAGCTCTGGTGCCTTTTGCAGGTAATTTCTGATCATACTGTGTGCTCAGTTCTCCAGTAAGAAGAAACTGGTGTCATGAGAAGACACATACATTTCTTTATAACTATTCTTTGTTTGGTTTTTTTTTACTTTTAACCTAATTTTCCAATGACATTTTCTCCCAGAGGATGTGACCATGCTGTAAGAGATGTGACTGCAGGTAGCACCAGTTAGAGCCTCCCAAACCACCTGAGAGTTTTTCCACCCTTACTGATCCCTATTTTATTTCTGCTGCTGTGGAGACCCAGACTGCGGAGCACGAGGCTGTGGGCCCCTCTTGCTGCCCTCAGTAGACTTTGCATGCAAGGTTCTCCTCACCCCTTGCCCGGGTTGCTGCAGGACTGCTGCATTGCTGTCTTGCCGTGGGCCTGGGTGCATGACTGGAAGCATGCTTCCCTTCACACGCTGCCCGAAGCTTCATGGCCATGCAGGGGACAGCAAGCTCTGACTTCCCTTCCTTCCCCTTGGGGTAAGGGAAAGAGGCAGTTCAGGGGGAAAAAATGGAAAAATACACTTGGAAACGATCCTACAGTCACTGGGAAAGGGCACAGTGTGGCACTTGCAGAACACATCCAATGTCACCTTAAAATTAGCTGTGAGCGGTTGTCACTTTCTTTTTGTTAAATTTTTTTCCTCGACCCTGTGTGGTGGTTTTACATGGATCAGAGAGGTAAAATTTAAACCAGTTTGACTTTATCAGTTGTATTGTTTTTGTAGCAAAAGGTTTCTTAACCTAGGAAACAGGTTCCCCCCAGCTGAGTTTACTCCCACTGAAATAGAAGGAAATAGAAAGAAAATGCGTCAGTTCTGGGTAATCTGCAGCAGCCCAGTCCCCTCCCAGGAAGGAAGGCCCAACTTCGACTCAACCTTGGAGTCCTCCTGTGTGCAGAGTTTTATCACATGAAGGGCTCAGTCAAGTGCTTCCTGGTTCAGCTAAAGTTTTGAGACCATATGAGTGTGAATTTTTTGAAAATCATCAGAGGGAAGTGATGTTCTAATCTTTCTAGTAAGGGAGTATTTTAGTTTTTTGGTTTTTTTTCAAATTCAGCTTTGAACAGCTGCTGAGAGGAAAGCACTTGTCCCAAAAGCACATTCTCTGCAGCATCCCCATGGAAAAACAACAAAGCACCAAGCAAGTTTTCAGGGATTTTCCACCTGTTTTCACAAGTTGTTTCCCTTATAAATGCTGCTACAGGATGGGTGGAAATGTGCAAGGAGGACTGAAGAGGAAGTGCTGTCCTGGGTAAGGGCCAGTGCACTGGAAGGACAAATTGCAGTCTCCTCCTCTGGGAAGGGCCACAGCAAAAACAGTTCTAATGACAGGTAGACTTCATACAGTGTCTGCAGAAACATCTGAATTCAAATTGGACATCGCATGTTTCATGTTCAAACCATTGTACCTGATCTTAGGTGTGTGCCAGAAAAACATTTGGGAGGCACCTCAAAATTCTAGTGCCTCCTTTTTTGAAGAATAGTGTTGGGTTTGCATCCCTGTGTACAGCTGTGAAACTAATTAAAGGAGTATAGAGGCAGAAGACAATATTTATATATTTTGCATAGATCGTTGTAAGGATTAGACAAGAAATCTAAAAAATCTGGTTTTTAGTAATTATATTTGTTATTATTAGCTATTTTCATCTTGGAATTTTATACGCTGTTGGGTTTTCCGGGATCTTCTCTCAGTGAGTGGTGCTGTTGCAAGTTCACACAGGCAGAACAACCCTACTAAGCTTGGCTCTTTGTGAAATGAATTTGATGTTGCTGGTTTAGTGGTGAAAATCACAGAATATTCTGAGTTGGAAAGGGCCCACAAGGACCATCAAATCAGCTCAAAATAGATCTGAAAGAGTAAAAAAGTCATATCAGAAAAAAGGGAGTGGATAGGGACACACCACTCTCTTTTTCGTTTATTGCCTGGAGAGAGTCCCTTTGGTTTGGAAACTGATCTGTCCAGGCAGTATAATATCAATAATTATTTTTAATAGTAATAATGGGTGTTCAGCTTTAATTGTGTTTAATGCTCGATACATCGTTAAGTACCTCTGTGCCACTTTCTACTACTGTTTGCCATGAGCAGCTTTTCCTTGACCCTTTTTTGAGACCGCAGCTGAGTCTGAGCTGCCGCTTCTGTCCCTCGCGGGGAGTGTGGCGTTTGCCAGACGGGGTGCGCGAAGGCCGGGGCCGTGTCCGGGGTGGGAGCATGCGGCGCAGCACGGGGATGTGGAGCGCGTCGCACACCCCCACCCACCCACGCACAGCCGAGGATCGGCAGCAGCAGGGACACGCGGGGCAGCGGCTCCCCCAGCTCTCGCGCGGTGCTGCCGCACACCTTCCTGCCCTAACGAGCACTTACGGACTCGGGCCTTGGGTTATTTCTCTTCATGAAATTTCCGAACGTTTGCGACTGATCTCCCGCAGGCAAGATCTGTTTCCTGCGAGACCTGCCCAAGAGCACATTCTGTCTGGAGATTAATTTCAGTTATACCGTGGGTAAACTAGAGTTAAATTTTTCTTCAGGTCCTTGCTTCTAAAATATAGCTAATTTTTTTTTAATAAAAGCAAGATGCAGTGTAATAATTCTTGCACGTAATTTAATCCCCTTCAGCTGTATTTGTAAAATTACCCATTTCATCTAACGCCTGTCAGTTTTACAATTAACACTGGACACATTAACTGCACTTTATGCCTTGACTTTTTTCCTTAACAAAATGTGAATTTATTATAAGCAACTTGTGTTCAAAGTCCTCCCGTGAACCACGGAGACAGGTGGTCTGCGGTTTCACCTTGCAGCCTTCAGAAGCAGGGGACAGGGTCATTCGCATTCCTCTTAAATCGTCTTTTACACCCTTCAAAGTGTGTGTAGGCTCTGGGCTGTCCTTGGCCAGCCCCGGCACTGGGTGAAGCTTCACTCTTGCTCGTTTGCCAGGCCCTTGGGCTGGAAATGGGCAGGATCGCACCTGAAAAAGGTGTGTGGTGCTGTTTGATGTTTGTTTTAACATTTCCCAAGCGCGTTTGACCCAGCAAACGCGGTGCGGGGCAGCTGCCGGCCCCAGGAACACTGGGCAGGGGCAGCGCCTGGGGAATCACACACAATTGTTCTAGAGTGCACAAATACGCCTTGGATTGGTGGGCGGTGTCCCTGCCCCGGCAGGGCGTTGGAACTGGATCTCTTTAAGGTCCCTTCCCATCCAAACCCTTGTGTCAAATGCAGGGCCGTTTGCAGGCACTCTGAGTATGGAACTTCCCAAATTGTAAAGATAACAAAAGGTAAAACTGGAACAAATATAAAAGGATGAATAAAGCAAGCCTCATTAAGTAACTTCTAAAGTGTATTCTGTTAAAACATCAATTTGCCTTAAGGAAAATTTACTCTCTGCTCTTGAGCAAGGAGCAGTGAAATGAAATAGTCTCTTTCCTTAGCAACAATCTAAAATATGCATATACATGCAAGTGTGTCAAGATTACTTTTCTTTGCAAAGTGAAGTCACTGTTTGGTTTTCGTTATAAAAGCAAACGTGCATATCCTATGGGCTAAGCAAATACAGATGCTATTTTGCACAAAAATACAAACCTAAGTGATTATTTTAACCTGAGCCTACATTGGAGTAGGATTAGCACAGATGGTTCTACCAGACCCAGACCTCATACCCTGCTATTAAAGCAGCCACAAAAATATGAGTAGAAATAAATCCTAACTCATGAAATGCTACATCCCAGTCTTCCATTTTTAAACACATTGTAAGGAAAACAGCTAAGAGAATGTTCTGTACTGGCTAAACAATCTTTAGCCTAGGACACAACTCACTGCAGCCGTCTGGCGTGGAAGGGATTCATCCTGGGATGATTTCAATAAGTGCTAGAACTAAAAACAGAAAAAGAATAAACCATCATTTATCAGTACCTGTAAACAGAAGAAACCTCCTGCATTAGTTATTGCTTCCACCTAATTAGTGAGCGCAGATAAACCAACCAAAAAAAAAATCATGCTTTGAGATCCAGAATAATAAATTGGGACCTATTTGCTAAGGTTCAAGCTCTCAGTAAGCAGCTGCGTGGTAGCCAGCCCCTGAGTCGCTGTCTCCATCTGCAGGGCAGGGATGTCCTGCCAGCTCAGAAAGGATAAGGATGCTGTAAGCACCAGCCAGGCACAGGTGTCACTGAGCTGGGGAGGTGACCACGCTCCCCCCTCGCAGTGGGTGCGGTCAGTCCCAAGGTCTGTTTGTGTACCTGGGAACTGAAGAAGAAAATTAACTTTAAACCAGCAGCGAGGTTGTTTCCTACGCTCAAATTTCTCAGGGTGTTCAGCAAACTGTAAACAAGGCAAAACTGAGGAAGAATGTGGTATTAGATAAAATACCTTAACATCATTCCTATCAAAATTTAAATTTGCATGTGTTTATGTATAAACACTTTTGCTCGCACTCGCCACCCTACAGTGAGCTTTAGTTTAATAAAACTGTAGTGGTTATAAATGCAAGAGCTCATATTTCATACAGTGACACCTCTGAAGAGCTGGGGGGACTGAGCCAGCATGATAATGAAAATGTAAATAAAAGGAAATACAGTAGCCATGATAAAAAGCGAGTGCAGAGGAGGAAGAGCCAATCTCCTGTTCTGCCGCCGAGGTTTCTGTCGTTAATTTATAGGGTATAAGGGAATGGAAGAAACAGGCTGAAAAGAGCTGACTTGAGAGCAAGCACTGAAAGGAAACAAATAATGAAAAAAACCCATCTTTGTAGAAGGTGAGGGCTATTGAGGTGGAAGCAATCAGTTTGCATGGAAGAGCAGTTGGTGTCCTCAGCTCTGGCCTCGGGTCCCTCCTGCTCTGTGCTGTCCCACTGCAGCCTCAGCCAGGATGGGAGGAGGCATGAGCAGGGGTGTTGGCGAGGGAAAACCTTTGAATATGGGATGACAATTGTGTGTTAAATGTCGTGAACATGAGGGAGGGGTGTTTGATCTGTGAGGCCTATTACTGTGAAGTTTTCTACCCCTGAAAGAAGTTTTATCATGTAACATGTAAAATAGCTCTTTGTTGGCAAGTGATAGACAAAATGACCTAACAGGTCTTTGTTGTATTTATTTTCTGTGGTGATGTTCCAAGAAATGTCTAGGACTGCTCTGCTGCACTGGGGCATGTTCCTGAGTGGACAGCTTCTGGCATTTTTGAGTTTGTTCCCTGGAAAATTATTGGTCTGGTGGCAATTTGGTTGGAGGTGGAAAAGCATGTGGCAAATAAAATACCCACAAAAAATTAGTCACATCAAAATACCTTTGCAAAGAGTAAGACTTTTCTCAGCTGAATCTTTCCTGCCTCTGTGGAAAACCGTATGAACCTCCACATTGTAGGCATATAAGTAAAACCAAATACGAGAGTGTTCCAACAGGCTGCTTTCCCTCATCAGCCTCACCACCTAGGCTGCAGAGATACTTATTTTTTATCCCCTTCTCTCTGTTAAATCATATTATAAGATATAAAGGGTAGTTGGCCAGTATTTTACGCTTGCAGTTTACATTCACTGAAATTGTAAAGAACTCTAAGGCAGCTCAGGCAACAGGAAATGTGGATGAAAAGCTGAGCATGTTCAGCTGGTTAAAGAGCAGAGAAAGGCTCCAAGCCTTACTTGCACAGCAGAAATACAAATGCCTGACAATGTCCTGTGTAAACTGCTTGTGGCATCAGGCACAGTGGGATGTGTGCGAGGGGAGCTGGGTTGTGTGCATTCGTTAAGGAAAAGGTTTAGGGGTTTAGGTGATTTATGGTTAACCGAAGGTAACTAGAAAGAGATTTCCTGTACAGTGTATAGATTAGTAATGGGTCTCCCTAACCTGGCTCTCTTTTAAATGGATTTTCTCTCCTTTTTTCAACTACTCATTTCTCTTCCCTCATTTTAAAGAATTTCTTCCCCACTCTCTTCTCTCTTTACAGCTTCTGCATTCCTTCATTTTGTGGCATTAATTCTCTTGCAAAGAAAATAGCTTTCCCCCTTATTTCACATTACTTTTTCCTTTTCCTGTAGCAGACATCCTTTTCGATCTCTTTTCTTCTAACAGGAGCTGTAATTTCTAGGCTCTTCATTTTCCCTTTGTGTGGGGCAGGTGTGTCCTTCAGGCTTCTTTTGGCCACTTGCCAGCCTTCAGTCCCTTTTTCTGCACCATGAGCAGCTAAGACTCTGCTCCTGTCCCATGCTGATACAGCCTCTCACATTTATTCCCCTGCTGTGCAAAGGACCTTCAGAACAGGATTTAGGAATGCATTTTATCTGTTCAAGGCCTACGAATGCTGACTGTGATGATGCAGATGTTGGGGATTAAGAGGATGGCTGAATTAATCGAAATTTTGGACCAGTTTCTTAATAGTGACAAAATGAACCAATGTTAATTAACCATTAGCACTTACTGACATATGCTGTCCCTTAATAATGTTCAAGTTAATAATTGTGTCTTATATAATTTATTATCATTATTATATATACGTGTAATATAGATGTGAGTGTGTGTATATATCTGTGTAGAATTAATTAGCTTATGAAAACACACCTCTGGGCTGGTCGGTTCTTTCACTGAGCCAGTCTGCTTTGAATTTATGCCTAGCCTCTATTCAGAGTGACTCTATTTCCTTGCAAATTCCTATTTAAATTGTTGTCCTACAGCAGAAATTACTATATTATGCTTGAGCCAAATAACCTAAAATGTTTTTACAAGGCATGAATTGTGCAGTTTTGACAGTAAGGGCAGTGTTCACTTTTATTCCAAGCAACTTTTGGATGTGGATTGGATTTTCATGTCAGTTGAAGGCTGGATCTGGTCCTTGAAGTTTAGAGAATCTCAAACTGACAGATACTAAATATCTATCTATTTGGGCGTGGCATACACTGCTGGGGGATGGGCTTGACAGGAGAAAACATGCATCAAAAATAAAGTGAGGTTATGGTAATTCAGGATATGATAGATCTCAAGTATTTTTCTTCCCTGTAGAAGAACACTCTCTTGAATAAAATGCATAGAAATGTTTTTCATTTTTTATCTCTTTCCCCAAAAAGTCCGTGTAAATTCAGGCTGAATTCATTCCAGATTCTGCAACTGTGGACAAAATTTGAATTTCTCCTAGGACTAAAGTGACCTTCAATGTCTCTAGAACAAGCTTCTTGCTTAGCACGCAGAAGAGTTTCCCTCACTGTTTACTCTCAGTATAAGGTCATTGTCTAATATGCCTAAGCATGTCTGCTCTCTCAGGTATGTTTGCACAGCTTTCTTTCAAGCCAGTACTTTGAAAGTGCCATGCCTCCACGCTGTTTCAATATTTAGGTATGAAATGTCTGTGGTAGCCTTTTGGAGCAATGTGTCTGCTGCTGCCCTTCTGCTCTCACCACCGTTTTGGCTTTGTGAATGGGCAGCTAATTGGCAGTGCAGTAAGAAATGTGAGCTATTGCTTTACTCCTGTGGCTTTTATTTTGCTTTCAAGAGGTTGAAAACAGTCACACAGATCAGTTCTATTGGTGGTTTCTTTTTGATTTGTTGCTCTTGAAATCCAGCCTGTCCTATCCATCATGTTAAAAGAGCAAAGGTAACTGAAATAAATATTTTCCTGTCTTCTCTTTCAGATAAAATCGAAGATGAATTAGAAATGACTACAGTGTGCCATAGACCCGAGGGACTGGAACAGCTTGAAGCACAGACCAATTTCACTAAAAGAGAACTTCAAGTTCTTTACAGAGGATTTAAAAATGTAAGAACAGTACTGCAATGAACGGAGTCTAATATATATGTCCCCACCAGCCTCAACTGCTCAGCTCGATTTTGTATTATTCCCCTGCTAAGCATTAGTAGTTTTGTATTAATCTCCCTTACCACAGCAAAATGAGCACAATCTGCCTCTCCATCTAATATTTATGATGCTGCAATCTGCCTAAAACTGGGTTTGGACGAATATTTAGCACATAATAGTCTCATTAAACTTGTTCCCCAAATGTCAGCAAGCACACTTCAATTTCCTCAGCTGTGCCAGTACTTGAAGATAACCTGAAAATGTTTTTATGGCTACTTATTTAAGCCTTGTTGTCATCTCCCCTATGTTCAAATATAAGTGGTCCTGTTCGCTCATGATTAACTGCCCAGGATGGAGATTTTATCCTTTCTCTAGCTGCAAAAATCTTGCTCTTGTACTAGGATCTTCGTAGAGCACTTTAGGACTTTAAGGTCCTGCATGAGTAGGGAATAAGGCTGGAGTGGCAGGAGCCAAAGAGAACTCAAAAGTTAAGCGTGTATTAAGACTGAGGAGAAAAGAGAGAGGCTGCAGATTTTGGGGCAAGCAGGCAGCAGTGCCAGCTGGCACGGCTGGTGTGCAGAGCAGCTCCATGCCCAGCCTCGGAGCCCCCTCTTCCAGCCAGGCTCCCTGGGAGCCGGGGTCTGCAGCTCCTGAGCCTCAGCCTGACTCTGCTGCTGCCTCTCAGGGGCTCTCACAACGAGGAGAAATGGACAGGCAATGCTGAGGCTACATGGAGCAGGTGCTTTGTGGATCTTGAAGAATGAGTACTCATTACATGTTTGCCTGAGGGTCAGGATTTAGTCACCCAGGTGGTTTGTGCCAGCTGATGTTTTAATGATGATTAACAGGTTAGAATCTAGCTGGCTCAATAAACAGAGTGGTTTTTATGTTCTCTTGCAGGACAGCTCCAGCATTCAGCGACCATCACAGCAAAATGCTGACATTTCCCAGAAAGTCAAGTCTATCGGGCAAAAACTTGTCAAAAGAAAGCTGATAAATACGGGCAGTTCTGAGGGAACTTTGAGAAGGGCCTTTCTTTGGACAGATTTTTGAAATTTGATCAAATCACATTTCCAGTGTATATTTGACTTTTCCGAGGAGTCTGGTGGTTTCACCCTTTACTTCACTGCTCACCTAAGTAGGCCAAAGCACAGCTCAGCTTTCTGTATTTTTGTTTTGTGCATGTGGCATGTTTGTGCAGCCTTTGCTGCATGCAGGAGGCTATTTCACATGTGATGGTTTCTAACTGAACAGTGATATCTCGTCATGCTTTTGGCAGCCAGCAGAAAATCACACGGCTTTTGAGACAGAGCTTGGCAGGTTAACACTCAGCTGTGACATGACTGCCTGCAGTGGGAGATTAAACCCAGTTTTGCTAAGACCACTCCTGTGCCTTCTGTGTTTCTGTCGGGTTGGAATCCTGTGTGGGAGAGCTCTGCTCCATGCTGGGAGGATTTGCAGCTGCAGATGCAAACCAGTGAGGCAGACTTGGAGCACTCTCAGCACACAGGCCATTTACCCCTTGCCCTTCCCAATTCTGCTATCGCTTTGCACTACAGAGGCATTGCCTCCCAGGGCAGGAGTTGCAGACTAGTGCATTTAACTTGTGACCTAAACCTAGGGCATCACTGAAGGTCTTGGTATTAATTGGCAGTGCTGGCAAGGTCTTGGTTTGTATCCGGATATTAGGACGAAGCAGGCTGTTTTTATCCAGCTGATCTGCACACAGTATGCACAAAGTTTCACATCTAAGGTTTAAATTGACATGAAAGTGCAGCTTTAACATTAGTAGCCTGCAAATCATGGTTTCAGTGGGATAAGTAATTATGCACAGGAGGCAAACTGGCTCAGCTGTTACCATATTTGCTATTGTACCAAACCGTCTGTTCTTTGGAATAGTGTTACAGTGCCATCTGGAGATTCAGAATCCCTGTGGGAATACAGTCATTTTCCTCTCTGGTTTGTACTTACTTCTTGTTCTCAGTGATTGCACAGGTCCAGTTTAATCACAAGGCAACACCTGGATAATGACAGAGCCATTTGCAGGAGCTTGTGTTGGGCACAGAGGGATCGAGGTCCTGGCCGCAAGGAATTTGGTGTGCAGGAGCAGGGATGGTGTTCCACCAACGGCGGCTCAGGGCAGCCTGGGCTGGCCTCTGGACTAGTGCCCTGTCTGACCAGGGTCCCAGTTCTCAGTACCTTTAAACCTGTTCTTTCTTTGTCTCCGAATTCTGTTCCCCCACTCTCTCCAAATCATCTGAGTCTTTACCTGGTGTGTCACTGGTCTGGTCTGGTGTTTTTGCACCAGACTGGTGGAGGCTGCCAATAAATTCATCTCCAGAGAAGCTGAGCACACTAACCAGGCTGTATTATTGCTGCCTGGCCAAATGTCCCCTCCCTTTGCCTTCAGCTTGCTTCTCCAGCTGCGAAAGAGTGCCAGCCTCTGGCACCTCTTGGTTCCAGGAGCAACATTTCACATTTATCTTAGCAGGTACCTCTGCCTGCAGGATTCTGCCTTATGTGAATGGTCTCCTTTGCACCTCAGAGTTAGCTGCTGTCAGACTGGAGCCAGACTAATGTGAGGTGTTTGGTCCCATCTCTTTGGCTGGGATTCTACAAAAGCAAAGTAACAGGCAAACCTAGCAGAGCCTCTGGTGGCCCTTGCCTTGGTACAACTTAACAAAAGAAAATGCGATGCCTTCTGTCTACAAAACCCCCAGAATTACTTAAGCTGAACAGTAGTATTGGTGCAGGAACAGAATGGCCGTGAATAGACATAGGCTGGAATTAGAAGAAAGTTTCTGCCCCCCAGAGGAGTAAAGTTTGGTGAGCAGCTATGGAATTGCAGCGAGGAGAGCAAGAAAGTATTTTTATGATTAAAACTGATCAATAGATGTCTAATGAAGTAACCAAAAATACAGAGATTTGAGCTGGGTAATTTAAGATCTTCAATTTAGGCCTGTTTCTAATGACTTACGTTCTTTGGAATCGAGTACATGCATTTTAAAGAACTGGGGATTTTGTGGGGTTTTTTGCTCAGTTTGGGGGGGTTTGTACTATTAGGGGAAATGCTTGTTAGCTGCAAGGGATAATTTCTTAATACTAAATCAGGAAACAGACAACCCAAATAACTGAGAGTCTGCTGGAGACATCCTTACCTTGCTTTAGTATGATTATTTTAGCAAATCTGCAACGGAGTGTAGTGTGAGATGTAATTGTAACCAAGCATGATTATGGAGATTCAAGTGAGCAGTACAAGCAAGGGAGAAGTGTTCTGGTACTTTAATAATCCCTGAAATATTTCCAAAGTGGGAGCACATAGAGCAGCAAAATACATGAGACATGTGAGTGCTTAGAGATGCAAATCTGGATTGTGGGTTTGTCTGTGGTCAGCCAATTTGCTATCTCTAATTTAGCAAAATGTGACCCCTGAGTACTCGTCCTCATGTTCTGGCCAGGTGAACTGAGGAGGGTCTGACTAGCAGGTTATGCTCAGCTCCCCTGTGGTTCCCGCATCTCTGCTTTGCACATCTCTGGAAACAATCAGTGAAGTTTGTTTCTGATTCCAGCAGAAGAAAAATGCAACTCCTGTTTTATTTTCCTTTTGGTTTTGTGAGTTGGTGTGTTTGGTTTTTATGTGGATTCAGCTCCTTTGTGGTTTAGTGATTTAAAAGGAGAGGGTAAGTTCAGATGCACAGCTCATGCTGCCAGAGCTTGATAGTCAGCCCTTTGAAAATGAGGGGTTTGTTTTGTGCTTGATGACAATACCAAAAAAATGGTCACTGTTTGACGTTTTTAAAGAATTCATAGGTTAAGGAAATGGGAGGTGTTAACCTAAAACCCTGCTATCAAAGGAAAGCCTTAGGAATACTACAGTGAAGGACTGTGCTTTTTCTTACTGTCAAGAATTTTTTTCTTGAATGAGTGAACCTTTATTAACTTCAGTGGAATTTAAACTGACACTAAGCCTACCTGCTCTGTTTCACAAGAGAGATTTCTTTCGAGTCAGCAGAATTAAGTAGTACTATAGCACTAATGAGGCCTCTTGAGCATTATTTGGCTCTTATAAAACAAAAACTGTGATCAATTAACTGCAAATGAATTGGCAGTAGCATATGTGTCTGAAAGCAATCCAGTTACAGAGAGCTAAATGGGCTGATCAATGTCAGTGCTGCCAGTCCCCAGCACTCCTAGAGCTTTGGTGCAAACTTTCATTTGGCTTCCAGATGGAGCATCAGAAGCAATAAGGATCATGTGGAAATTCAGAAAATTAAGCAGGCCCAATGGCTAGAAGTGCCAGGAGAGCCCTTGCCCCTGTGACAGAGCACAGGCAGCAGCAGCAGCCGCTGCCACGTGCCCATCTCTGCTAATAAACAGAGAGGGAAGGGGTGTTGGGGACTCTGCAATTGTGGGAAGCACAGAGCAAAGAATGATCAGTCCCTCATTTACAAACCAGCTTTCAGCACGTCAGGTGGTTCTTAGTGACCATAACAGTCGTGTTGTCAGGAGCAGAGAAGGAAATACATCTCGGTGTGTCTGGCCAGTAGCACTGTGCTGGAAAGGATGGGCAGGCTGTGCCAGGCCCGGTTTAAAAAGAATGACAATTCAGTGAAATACTGTGCAAGGGCCCTGTGTGATCTTGTAGCAACAGCACTTCAGTGACCAAGGAGAACACTTCTACCCAGGAATGGCTGTGGATATGGTACTTGGTCTGGTAGATGATCAAAAGATACCATAAATAAATATCAGACTATTTATTTAATGTGTGTTAGCTTGCAAGCTTCAGAAAACATAAATATTTAGGAAATATTTGGGAGAATCTCTTATGGTAGCTGTTAGCTTCTATTTAATTATTCTTCCTTTGATGATTTCTATGTTACAGATGAAAAGGTAACCACTTTTCTTGTGATAAGGAAACCAGGCGATGGATGTTTTGGAACAGTTTGAGAATACTCACCTAACCAGGAACCTTGCATCCTACAAAATCACAAGTAGCACATGGAAAAATTGTCAGATCGACCGCTTGCTCACTCTCTCTAAACAGCGGTTCAGGACTATCAGGCAAGGTAGTAGGAGTCAGGTTCCAAGAATGGAAAGCTGCTGATTCCTTGGGCAAAGGGTTTTGTTCTGTGAAGTTCCCTGCTGAAGGACCTGTGTTAAAGTGAGGCAGGGATCACAGCATGACAGAGAGAGGGATGCATGGAGTGAGTCTAGGGCCAGGAACAGAGGAACTTTCTCGGTCCCAAATATGCCCTTCAGCTCAGCGTAAGCGTCAAGCCGAGCTGCACACGCTAGTTCGGTGAGTTTGGTGAGAGGGAGTTAGCCTGCTGAGGTAATCCCTGCCCAGCATGTCCTACCAGCAGGGACAGTGCTCTTGCTCCCTCCTCAGCCCCTGCCGCACCGCTGGGGCTGAGCTGGGCCAGTGCTGCAGCAGGGCACAGAGCCCAGGGTCTCTGTTGGTCAGTGGCTCTGAGTGTGGGAGGAAGCTGACTTTTCCGTGTCTGTAATTCTGTGCTCTGTGAAAAAGGCTCGGTGCTGTGGTTATTTTATTGGTTTGCTCTGGTTTAGTTTTCAAAATCGGATGATAGGCAAATTTGAGGAATAGTGCCATCAACTGGGAAATATTTTCTGTAACTGAAAACATCACATGGTTAGATAGCAGTGCCCAAGGCTCTGTAATGTGTGTTACAGCAGCACTGCGCTGCTCTCTATTACTGAGGTTTGTAAGGGCTTTCTAGTATGCTGCGGACTGTTCACCTCTGTGGATCTGATGTCAGGCTTCTGGCTATAGTCTGCTGCTGAGGATTAATGGATTCATATCTGTGAAGGCATTAGACAGGGAGGTGTTAAGTGGCATGAACATTATTTGTAATTATTAGATGAAAGCTTCATGTGACAGAAGCCATGAGCTGCCTTTCTAGGTCATTCTATAAAACAGCAATGAAACTGCTGAAAACAGCTAGAAATGTTAATAATGGTGAACCAGCTTTGTGAGATGCTTAAGATAAAATTGCAGGCTGAATTACTTCAGTTTCTCCAGCTGCACAGCCTGTGCATGCAGAACTCTGTGAGAACAGGAAGGTGATTTGTTTCATCACTCTCTTTGGGCTTGTAGAGTTGTGCAAATGAACCTTTCCAAAGCTGGATTTTTCTTGATTCTTTTTCTCTCTTTTTTTTCTTTTGTTTTCCAACAGGAATGTCCTAGTGGGGTTGTTAATGAAGAAACATTCAAACAGATCTATGCACAGTTTTTTCCTCACGGAGGTAAGTGGAGTGCTTTGTGCCTGTCAGGGTTCTTGAAGCCCTAACGATGCCTACTGCCAGCTGGCTGCAGAACTGCTGCAGATCATCTGTGCAAGAGACGGCAATTGAGCTGAAGCTTTCAGGGGTTTTAGACAGAAACACAAACATCAGGGTAATAAAATTTTAGGCCCTTAGAACAGTTCTTTCACACAGGAAAACCCCATTAAAGATTGCTTCTCAATGTCAGTTCTTTATTCCCCAGGTCCAAAATAGAAACTGGGGGTGATGCTTTGTTCTGTTTTGACTTTCTGTTGGCAGAAAGTGAAATTGTTTCCCCTCAGTGTGTGTTTGCTTCCCTGCTGTTGGACTGCGGGTCATGTAGTGTCTAGCACAGGAGGGTCCCAGACTTCTTTTTGACCTGAAAATTAATCAAAGCCTCCTTAAAATTCTTAAAGCAGTTTTTAGTTGATAAGTAAACTCCTGGCTACCTGAAGTGATCATTTCTGTGTTTATGTGACACAGGGTCATGTCATGTATGGGCATATTAAAGTATTGTATTAAATCTCTCAAATAGTACATGTTCTTGCCTTTTAAAAATATCAAGAATCTATATATTCTATATAACTGGATATGTTCTGTGGGGATGCTATTCTCAAATGGGAAGAAACGAGTCATTGGTTTAAGTGGCTTTTTAGCAAAAGATTAAGTATTTGAGGCTTTCCAAAATATCCCACTCTGCAGTAGCTGCAGAAGACACTCTTTGGGGAATGATGACTGACCTGTCTGCAAGAGTGTATGTGCGCATGTGCATTTACATAAGGGAGGTCATTAGCAAGTATTTTTTCAACTAAATGGATGAAACACATTATGCATATGTTTTACAACCCATGTGACCTCAAAGATGTACACCTATAAAAAGTTTGCATTAAATTTCACTATGAACATCATGGTTTCCTGTTGCGACTGCTTTTAGTTTTGTTACAAAATGCAACCAGACCATTTATTTATTTATTTATTTATTTATTTATTTATTTATTTATTGCAAAAATTAAGTATTTATCATTTTTATGTATTTCTGGATGTGGTTTTTGTTTCCAACCTGAATTCCAGTACGTCCAAGGAGCTCCAGTTACCCCAATGAATTCTTTTAAGTGACACAGCTCAGGTGACTCCTTCCTTCCCATCTGTAAAAACCAGTAGGCACAGAAGCTTCACTTTTTCATGGATAGATAACTTTTTTCCCACTCTATTGAGGCTGTCAAAGACTTACCTTTCCTTTTTCCGTGTGTTCCATTCCCTTGAGATGTGTTTCTCCCATGGTTAATGATGATGGAAATACAACCATGTTTAATAGTACATCAGGTCAAGAGCAGATGGATTTTGCATTTTGCATTGTTTTTTTTCACTTGGTTTCCAAACTGTTTGTATAACCTTAGTGTCATAAATCCTCAGAGACTCTTACACTTTTATGGTTCTCTTTACAGATAGACTTTTACAACCTAGAGGTGGAAATGTAGCTCTGAATGATAAAAACCTTGTGCAATGTCATCCCAGGCTTGTGATATTTTTGTTAGGGCTCGTATCCTTGGCAGGTTTTGATTTTGCTGATCTGTCATCAAGTGATACAAGTGATCTAAGTATTTCTTAATGTACATCGTACCAAATTGAAATAAGGCTTCTTAGCTTAATTTTTTAGTTCATTTAGCTTAATAGGAGATTTTGGTAGGAATGTGCCATATGTAATGTCGTGGTTTTCTTTTGGAGCTATTTTATTTCAGAATCCTTCTTTCTAAAATGTAGTACACAATGTTTTTTCCCTGAAGTCCAGCATATTTTGTCCTTATGAATGACAGTAACTTAAGTATTTGATTTTTCTGCACACTCTTACACATTCCTGGATTTGAATAATGTGAGAGATCAAAGTGAGGAGATGCTGGGTCATTCCACCTGGCAGAACAGGCACAAGGCTTCACAAGAGTTCCATGCACTGAGTGTGGAGACTCAGGCTTGACTGATGCTCTGTGCCAGAGACAAAGAATGGAGGAGACAAGAAGTGCATGGCTGCTGGAGAGAGTAGCAATGAAATAATTAGGGACTTTAATGTCAGTTGCTTCCATCCTGTAAAGCTGAGCTTTAGTAATATAGAGAGCAGAGTGAATTGCCCCCAGAGCAGAGAGCAGGCCACTGGAGGTCTCAAAGATGTATACCTGTTGGATATTTTTTCTGCATACCATTACTGTTATTCCAAGTTAACAGACATTGTTCATGGGGTTATACAGACTGTTCTTAATAGAAAAGGTTTTCTAAACCCAGCAGTTTAAGATTCAAAAGGATGAAAATATGCCTCTAGGTGAGATTGCTCTCCAGCAGCCATGGGTCAAACTCAAGTAACTGGAGCAAGACCCTTCTGAAGCTGGGCATTCCCTGGGGCGTCTCTGCTGTGTCTCCCACAAAACAAAAAGGTAGAGAAAAGATGCTGAACTCACTCTTATGTCTTTTTGCTGTGTTTCCCACCCTTTGAACCAGAGACACTCTGGGATGGTTGGGGATTTTCTGCTCGTTCTTTCAGGCACTGCTCCAAAATCCAAATAGTTTCTACTGCAATAAAAGCTTTGCATTTCAAGGCTGTTTTAAGGGAGGGTGCCAGGATTTTGCAAGTCCGTGTTAACATTTACTGGTCCATAGAATACCTGGCAATGCTTCAGGGTTGAGTTATATACAGAAGGAAAATAGATTCATGACTTGTTAAGAACCATCAGTGTACAGTGAGCTGCTGTCCCTGCCCCTTTCAGATGCCAGCATGTATGCACATTACCTCTTCAACGCCTTCGACACTGCACAGAACGGCTCCGTGAAGTTCGAGGTAATTGCTTCGCATCTTTCTTCCATGCCACTTTCTCAGTTTTGTGGTTCAAGCTTTTTTGTCCATTCTTCATTGCAAAGTAGTAGGACTTGTTGGATTAAAGGTTAGAGGTTTCAGTCTAAAGTCAGTTGATATTTTCAAATCTGGTTCACTTTTGGTTATGCAGATGCAGTTCCATGTATCAGTAAGGAAAGATCTAGATTGTGCTAGTCAGGGTCAGAGGAAGAAGGTGCAGAGGTTTATGTAGCAGAGAGGAGTGGCTGAGGAGAGTCCCATAAGAAATGAGATGAGGGACATAGATAACTTGCACCCTGTACTTCTGCAGTCATCATGCAATGCCTGATGTGTTGAACAAACATCTCAGGTGCTTGGAGACTAAACACACCCTTTAACTAGAAGGCCTGTTGCAGTGGCTACAAACAACCTCTCTTCATGCTCAGCCCATAGCTATAGGAGGGCAGCAAAGGGATGTGCTCAGTCATAGACTTTCGGAGGACGAACTTCATAGTTTCGAAGACTTTAAAACTCCTATAAAACTACAACTCATAGGCAGTCTTGCCTTTGCTGTCAAATGACCAAAACCTCTGGTAATTTCCAGGTAAGACTGGGAAACGTGTTCATTCATTGAATGTGAAATGGGGGTGTTTCCAGATGTGTCTGTGTCTCTGTGGCAAGGGCTGCAGTGGGAGGTTTGCATGAGGCAGCTGCTCAGGAGCTAAATGTATCCAGAAACCTAAACAGACTGAGAACACGAAAATGCTCTTAAAATAACAAACAAACAAAAACAAACCTAGAAAGTGCTGAACTTTCATGCCAGGCAGATCTTTCTCTTTACTGGTTGTCAAATATGAGAATTTTTTCCCCTTTTTTTTTGTGTCAAACCTGAGAATTTTTTTCAACAAATTGAAATTCCTCTGAGCCTTGGCAAAAAGGAGGAGAGGTTTCTAAGTAGAGCCCCAGGCAGAGCTCATGGAGGTGACTAAGGATGTTAAATGAGTTACCAGGAGCTGTATGGCTCTGTTAGCCTTAAGCTCTGCCTGTGCTAACAAACCCTTGTAGCTATGCTACTCTCAGTGCCTGAGCCACCGTGCGGTATAATTAATAAATCACAGTTATTGGAAGCAGTAACTTTACTGTAAGCAAAGAAAACCAATCAAAATTATGTGTGCCACACTGAGTAATTAGTGGTGGGAATCACATCTGGTCAAGTGTGACAGATTTTACCAGAGAACAAAATCTAAGGCTCCCTGTGTCAGGGGAGTCAGTAGGATCACTCCATCTCTCAAGGTGGACATGGAGAAGATGCTGGATTTTCTCCATTCTTTGCCCGCACCTCAATCTGGAGGTAAGAAAGCATCAGCTTCTGCGTCCACAGGCACAGTCGAGCTGTGTTTAACCAGGTGGTGGCAATCTGAGTGACAGCTCCTTGCAGCAGGGAGGAGAAAGGCCACTGGAGAATCTGGCAGTGCTCTTAAAAACCACACATCTCAATGAATGCTTCAACCATTGAGTTCAGTCAGAGAGGACACATTTTTGGAAAAAGGAGCCAGAAGAGTTTGATAAGCATGTGCTCGATCCTAAAAAGATAAATCTTTTGACTAGCATTGTATAAAGAGAGTGACTTAGAAAAGGATGTTATGAGAATTCACACTTGTCTCTCTCTGCCCCAAACCAGGATTTTGTGATGGCATTGTCCGTTCTGCTACGGGGAACTGTTCACGAAAAGCTGAGATGGACATTTAATCTGTATGACATAAATAAGGATGGCTATATAAACAAGGAGGTAAGCTGTTCCTGACAAAGGTGGTTGATTTTGGAAGAGGTAAATGGTTGGGTTTTGTTGCAGAACAGAATTAATTTTACATGCAACTAATTAAATGTGAGTCAGAGTGGACTCGATCATTTGTCTATGTCTAAGCGAAGTGCACAGTGATCTTATTGCATGATTTTCTAGACATATTTTCCTATATTATGGTACTTTAATGAATTGTGTTAGCCAGGAGCAAAATGCTGGTTACAGCTCTGAGCCACAAAACCCTTGGGAAGGGGAGGGTGACAGTGGCAGCACTTGGTGACCGAGGCTCAAGGGCTTTCTTTCTGCACTGGGAGATACTGTGCGGGTCACCTGAAGCAGTACAGGCCTCCAGCACCACTCCCAAATCCTGCATTGTCATCTGTTTTATCTTCTTGTCTGATATTGCTTGTTCCCATTGTGGGAAGCCTTGGTTTTGAGCATGGTAACCTTGAATATGTGTCAAATACATCTTGGGCCACTCAAAGCCATTGTGCATCCCTGGCGGGTTTGCAGTTGCTGCCACTGGTCGTGGAGCTGAGGGGCAATTTGTGTGGAGGGACCAGATTCCTAGTTCCAGCTGCAAGGCTCCCTGGCCCTGGAGCAGGCTCCTGGGACGGGGCTGGTGCCACAGTGAGAGCCTTTGCTCCCAGGACCTGCCGTGTCAGAGGGAGGGAGGGAGGGAGCGCTGGGAGTCTGGCACAGCGGGGCAGAGAGAAGCAGCTCTGTCTACAGGATGGGTTTGTGTGTGGTACCTCTGTCTCCGTGCACACACACAGGCATTCTGGGTGCTGGTTTGTCATAGGAGAAGGAAAGTGAAGAACAAGGCAGGACAAGACAGAAATGGGCTATCATTTCTCTTAATTTCCTTTTCGTGTTTGTGCTGGCATGCTGCTATGGCAGGAAATGATGGATATCGTAAAGGCAATTTATGATATGATGGGAAAATACACATATCCAGTGCTCAAGGAAGATGCACCAAGGCAGCATGTAGAAGTGTTTTTCCAGGTAACTGGGTTTTGATGGGTTTCTCTTAACACTTGAGCTATGCAGTGATAGACTTTCCTGTAAAGTTGAGTCTATACCTGGTTATATATTCCAAAATAAACCCTAGCAGCCATTCAGCCTAACACTACAGTGCCTGCTGATTTCCTGGCTCCAAAGGTATCTCACTCGTCTCTTAGCCTGACCCTTCGCACTGGGATGTGCCATATCCAGTAAGTCTGAAGCCTCTGCATGTGATGGAGCCCTTCCATGCTACTTCTCTTAACTGCCCTAATGACTAACAGGAATGTGCGTGGGGGTTGGTCAGGCAGGGAATAAATAAACAAGGGAATAAGGACAGAGGTTCTGGTCTATGTCAAGGAAGCAGTTGAAGATGACCTCAAAAGTGCTCCAAATCCCAGAGTAAACAAGTCCTTAGCAGTTGGCCAATCCAGCATTGAGTCTGTGGTCTAAGCTTGTTAAGTGCTCAGCTTTATTCGGGTTGCATCGACTAAGATACTATACTGTAACAATAGTGTTACCAATTTAAACTAATTTTTAAATTATTTTATTTTGCAGAAAATGGATAAAAACAAAGATGGAGTTGTAACTTTAGATGAGTTTATTGAATCATGTCAAGAGGTAAGGACTAAATTATAACTGCAAGGAAAGATCTATCTCATGTCACATTATTCGCTTCCCTTTGGAAAAACTCTATTTGAAACAAGATGCTGCTCAGGATCCTGGGTTTTCTTTGCTCTGTGAAAAAAACCCCAAACCAAAACAGCTTCAGGACTGAGTTTGTGGTGCTCTGTGAATCCTGTGACTCAGCAGTGAGGTAGGGTCAGGCAGAATATGGGAGATGATGTCTTCATGTGCAGTGCTGGGACCAGTGCTTTTATTTTCCTGAGTGGACTGCAGTGCCTGATTCTATAGACAAACAGACAACTGTAGAGAAAGCTCTTAAATGCCTTAGGTTGTTTTGGTTTTTTGTTGTTTTGGGGTTTTTTTCCTTCATTTTGTGAGTCTGATGCTGTTGCTGTGTGCTCCTCCAGATGTCATCATCAGGTACCACATTGCTGGAACTGCCCAGAGTCAGAGGTGTCTCACATCCTTGCAATTACAGCACTGAGTTATAAAACCAGTTGATGTTTTCATGGTCAAACATTAAAAGCAAATGCTGTCATCATAGCAATGATTTTTATTTTTTTCTGTTTTGGAAGTAAGCTCCCTCTTGTAAATTCCATATATGAGATTGGCTGGGATAAATTTTTGTTGGTACTTTTAGCACTGGCATGAAGAAGTGTCTGCATTACCATGCAATTGGCCTAATGTCTGTTGACTTAGACCTCAGCTGTGTGAATATTCGCTCAGAGATATCTCTGGTATTTGACCAGTACAATAACGGTGTAAAAGGCAACCTCTGCCTTTTGGAATGTTTACATTGGTGCACAGAATAGCACATTGGCCCTTCTGTGCATTTTATGTTGCCTGGAAAATTCTTTCCAGTTCTGTCACTGAGCAAGGGGAAGGTGCTCACTGTGGAGGGTTGGGTTGGCTTCTGCTGGTTTGGTGTCAAACCTGGCCCTGGCCACATCCAGTCTCAGTCAGGGACTTCAGGAAAAATCCTTGTTTAGCAGATGCATAGTAGAAGGCTAATGTTTTTCAGTTACGTTATTCTTGGTCCTTCCTGATTGTTTTGCTTGCTTTTAGCACCATCTATATTTGATCATTCGTGTTGTGTATTATTCTTCACATTCTTAACTCGGCTGTAGGTGTGTGTATGGTCAGTGGTCTCAGTATTGAAGCAGCTTTACTTTACTTGTAACTGTTTGAGTTTTAATTCTCTGTCCCCGTTTGGGTTTGGTTCCTTCTGCTGCCATCCTTGCACTGGTACCTGGGCAGACTGATGCACTGTCAGGTGCTGCTGTTTCCTGGCAGGCAGGAGCAAGCCCTGCAACACTAAGATTTTTTTTTTTTAATCTGTATGAAAAACAAACTGAAGTGCACACCAGTGCTCACCTATGCCACTGCAGCAGCTCTGGCTTGTGGACAGCAAAGCCCTAGCATAACCCTGGAGAGGGTGATTGGCTTCCCATGCAGGGTGGTGCCTTGCACCCACACACTGAGTGAGCAGTGACAGAGATGGTGCAGCCTCACAGTGCAATTGAGGAATGCAGTGCAATAGATCTCTTAAGTTGCCCACTGTGGAAAACTATTTTCTTGTTACAGGCAAACAGCTGTTCTGACTTTTGGAATAACTGAATTTCTTGGGGGGAAAAATCATCATTATGTTCTTGAATGCTAACCTGGTTCTTATCTCAAAGTAAAATTCCAAGACTTCAAGAGAAATAATCCAGGATTTTCCTTGTGTCTGTCTGTAACTTCCTCATTTGGCTCTAGGAGCCTCAGAGAAGCTGAGGTTGCACAGATTGCATGTGTTTTGGGTTTGAGCTGGAATTTCTGGCAGGAAGTGCTCCCTCAAGGCAGTTTGCTTATTGGTTCAAAACCTGCCATTCCATTTGGACTTGCGGAGCACATTAGCAAAGAGCACATTTGCACACCCAGGGTCAGGGACAGCTGAGGGTTCAGCACAGGCACCAGCCCAGTGCCCTGCACGGCACAGCCTGTGCTGATGTCAGGCTCAGGAGAGCACCCTGTGCTTGATCTGCCTCGAAGCAACCCAGGGGCCGAAGCATGGGACAGCTGCTGTGCTGAATCAGGGCCTGGGCACTGGATCAGGGGAAAAGCATTCCCAGAGCAAGGCTGCTGCCTGCAGGAACAGCTGCAGAGCTCCCTGCTGCCAAGGCAGAGTTTGAATTCTGCTTGTCCGTGCTGGCTTCATGGAAATATCTTCTTGCTTTCAGGACGACAATATCATGCGATCCTTACAGCTCTTTGAGAATGTCATGTAACCAGACGAGCGCTGGAGGAGTCTGAGACTTCCTGTGTAACAAAGATCTCCTTTCTGGGTGAAAGATTTTACAATTGAGCCATGTCCAGTGTGTGAGGATTTTGTATGACATCTCCAACCAAATGGCAACCGAATGCAACCGATCCCACCTCTTCTCCCCAGGAGATGCCGGTGGACCTTTGTTTCATTTTGGAAGCATGTGAACATTTTAATAAATCCCAACAAGAGAGAACTGCTGCTCGAAGTTCAATGGTTTGCTAGGCACAAGTCCTGCTTTTAATCTAGCAAGCTTAATTCCCTATGATAGCACATGTTGATAGCTATTCCGCCATCTATTGCGTGACAGCTCAGTCCATACCTCTGCTCGGCACAATGTTCTGTGGATGCCTTGCCGTTAATCTGCTTTGACAAAACTCCAATCTGCCAGGGCAGTCTGAAAAAAGGAACAGTCAACATACCTGGGACATTAAACAGCCCATGTAGCCAGTATCCCCATTTCTGCTGAGATCCTGCTTATCCTCTCACATGCACTGGTGCCACCACGCTGAGTTTGGTGGAGCTCTTCCTGAACACATTAACCAGGTGATCTTCATGTCAGGGTGAGCCAGAAAGGAGCAGAACATGTTGCACACATTAATATCAAAGTACAGAACAAATCCTGTTGAGCGGTGGTAAGTTCCCTGGAGACCAGGCAGGTGAGGGCTGGTGCAGAAGGACGAACGCCTGCTCTGGTGCCAGCCGCCTGTTGAGTCTCGGCGTGGCAGGGACACCAGGCGATGCTCCGCCGTGCACCTCAGCAGCACCATGGGCATGTGCTCTGGTCCTTTTGCTCTTGTTTGGCACACACTTCCTAGGTTCATCACCGGACATTACAGTAAGGTCTTGCCCGCTTTATGGATTTATTTAAGCTTTCTTGTTTGACTTAGTGAAGAAAGATGCAGCTGTGTTTCAACATACAGACCTTGGCACCCACAAAGTGCCCAGCACATTTGATTGGGAGCTACTGAATTTTTATTAGCCTCAGAATCAGCTGCCAGGCCATATATTTTTCCTACAAGGCAGTAGCATGCCTTGTACAAGCCCCATTTCTTTGCTAATGCCAGGTAGAGTATTGGTTTAGGGGTTTGGTTTTTTAATTAATAAAACAGAAAAGCTCATGTAGTGAATTTGCACCAAGGCTGGATGATTTGTCAGCTGGGGAACATGTCAGAGCCTTCTGTGCAGAAGCCTCTTAGGAAAGCTGACCCACCAGAGTGCCATTGCCATCTCCAGGTAGACAATGGCTGAGAAGTGAAGGCAAGGAGGGAACAGCCAACTTTTCCAGCTGCTCAAACCACACAGATGGGACAGTCTCTGCCATAGTGCTGCATCACTCCCATCCAGTAAGCATCTATTTTTATTGTATCACATACTATATTACAGACAAACTGTTAGCAGTGAAGATATATTTTTAAAATTATGCAAGTGGAAGCTTTTTATAATACAGAATATACAAAATGCCTCAGTTCTGTAGCCCTAATTATATAAAAATTTAATCTTTTGAAGCATTCCTGATTACAGAAGTAGGTCTGATCAGTCCTAGTATAGTAATGCCAATTCTCCAAGATATGGAGCATTTTCCCCTTTTACTGTGCTCCTCCATACACTTCTGTGTAGTCTTAACTTAAAGAAATAAAGTTGTCCCCTTGTCATCAAGAGTGCTGTTCGAGTGAAGTTACATGTCTGCAGGAATGACACCTTAGTCCATCTTTTTTATTGCCTTTCATACAGATACCATGGATGAATTCCCTCGCAGCAGTGATCCAGCAGCTCCGCTGAGGGGCTGGGATTTGCAGGGGGGACGCTGTGCTGTGGGAGTACCTTGTCCCCCAGTTGTTGGGAATTGTCATTTAGGCTTTATTTAACAGGCACTTGGTAAACACATCAGTTGTAGCTGAAATAATACACAGTTTACACTGTTCCTTCTTGATTCTTCTTGCAATCACTTTAGCAAATGATAGAATTTAATAGAATTACCAGGTTTTCCCTCCCACCAAAGTAATATCTGTCCATTATTCCAAGCAGTTCACTTCAGCAGAGGGAGAGGTGGTCAGGACAATGGAAAAGAAGGATTTGAATCAGGCTAGCACAGTGCCTTTTTTCTCTAATAGTCTTGCTTCAAGGGTGCTTATGAGATGGCACATACAGACAAAATGTTTGGGATGTGCCCTTTTCGAAAGAAAATATTACTAGTTGCATGATGCCATAGTCCCTGAAGCTAAATTAATTTCTGGAGTTACTGTGATGAATTTGGCCTCAGTTATGTTTCCTCGCTGTGCTGGCAGCAGTTCTGTGGGGGCTGCCTTTGTCACCAGGGCTGTCACTGCTTTCTCCTGAGTGTGGCTCCCGCTCAGCAGCAAACAGCTGGTGTCACTGTCAGTGCGTGCTGACGTGCATTGCTGAAATCTGGGCACCAGTACTGACCCTGCACTTCTGGCATCTCCTGTGCTGCTCCACAGTACCTGCTTTTCACTGCCAGGAGCAATGAGAGTGCATCAGGTAGACAGGGAGATGCTGAGAACCACACTGAGTCTGCCCTTAGAGGATAACGAGCTTTGATTTGGATCCCACAGGAGTCAGACCCCTCCCACACACCCCTGATGTTCAGCTCTGGGTTGAGCTCTGTGCTTCACCTGAAGCCCACAGGAGCTGAGACAGGAGGACTTGCAAAGTGTCACCCACAGGCGTGTTTTCCCAAAGCTCAGATTGCAGAATCTGTCTGTGGCAGAGTTCTTGCCATTGCAAACCCAATTATTTCCCTGTGTTTGTCCCTGATCCCACTGTTAAAGCCAGAGGCTGGGGTGCACCAGTGCATGGAAGGCCTCTGGGTTTTCCAGCAGCAGCATCTGTCCATGGCAGGTGTGCTGCAGCCAGCAGGTGAGACATCAGTGACTGTGAGAGAGCTGCTCTCTGCATGGAAATGGCTTGGGTTTGTTTTTCGTGTTTTCCGTGAATGTTATTCTACTGTAAACTTGCCAAGCCTCCGCTCACTCATAAACGGAGCTTGCAATATTTATGACAAGCACTACTACAGATTTCTAAATAAAACACACCGTGCTGCTCCAGTCTCCCACTCTCATCAGTCCTCCTGCCAGCAGGCAGAAGGCAGTTCCTGTTACAGTCAGATTCTCTGTCACTGCTATCTACTGTGCACATTTCCTCCAAGTTATGAATGTTTAAATAATGTCTGAATCAGGACTCTGACTGTTTCACTAGTTGCAAACATTAGTCTGCATCTTCATGCCAGCATTTTATAAAGAAAGCCTTTCTAACATGCATTTTAGGTAACAATCTGTTGACAAATAGGAATGTGATAAATGATAATGCAAAAAAAAAAAAGAAAAAAAAAGTACTGTGCCTGTTCTGTGGCTGTTTGTTTTCCTGTTCCTCTGAATGCAATGCAATATTGTGAGTAACCATGAGCCAAGCTAAGAGCTTGAGACACAAATACTCTGAGGTTCAGGCATCATGGGCAGTGGCACTTCCTGACTGCAGTCTGTGTGGAGAACAAACACCCTTGTGTTCGTTGGTCACCTCTGGTGAGATAGTAGCAGCAGTGTGTCAAACTTTTCTTCTTCTTCATGGAAGTGCTATGAAAGACCTAAGGAAATGTGCAAATAATGTAAATCGTGATAACTAAAGCCATGTTAATGGATCAGCCATGTATAGCTTCACTGTTACAAATGCTATTCTCCGATGGCAATTTGTATTCAATTTTGTTGAATAGTTTCAAAAATGTTGATTTTAATAATAAAAAGAAAATACCTGTAGAAGGGTGTCCTTTCTTAAACCCAGTATGTATTTTTTTTCTCTAGGGACACTGTCAGGTTAAAAATTTGCAATGAATCTTTTAAAAGTGGGATTCAAACATGTATCCATGTGCATGGGGGCTGTGAAACCGAACTGTGCAGTGAGCTAACACTTGCATGCCAATGATTTATTTGCATCACTGGATCAGGGGTGCTCTTATATTTGATGTGGTGACATACACTGAGCTGATAATTTGGCCCTTGTGTAAAGCTCAGAAATGTTCTTCTACCTGCATCACTGATAGTAACTTGGCATAGTGAAAACTGAAAGCTTACAGGCATGTCGTTTCCCTTCTGCAGTTCTGCTTTAGTATAAGCAGGAAAACAGAGAATCGAGTTCAAAAAGAAATGCAAACACTATTTTAAGCTATAGATAAGAAAAATAACCCAAAACCTCACAGTGTCCCTTTAGCTTTGATTTATTGCAAACATCCATTCTGACACGTGGAGGAATGCAGAAGGAATTTTGCAAGACTATATATATATGTGTGTACATACATATATATGTTTGCTAAACTCCATTTTGTAGGGTATTATCTGTCTACCAGTACATCCCAGGAAAAAGAACATTCATCCATGCAGAAATATGAAAATAAAAGTGTCTGTGTGAAACGTGGTCTTGGTGTGACTGCAGTGCCTGCCCAGCACCCGTTCCCCCAGGCACCTCCTGCTCCCAGAGACAGCAGGGCCCTCTGGATAATGCCAGACTGGAATTCTTGCTCCCTCTGCAAGAAGAAGGTGTGCTGACTGCCAGCTGAACACCTCTCATTCCCTGGGATGTGTCGCAGCTGCTGCCAGGCAAAGCAGGCTTGGCCTCAAGGCACGTGCGTAGGCTTTTTGTTTGCTTTTTGGCTGAGGTCTGTTGGAGAGGCTGGTGAAGCCTTAGTTACTGCTGGGAGATATTGGACCCCTCCGGTTGTTTCCTGAGCCCATCACCATTGCATCTCGTCCTGCTGCTCCGGGGCTCCAGGGCATTGCACCTGATGGACTGAGGGGCAGTGGGGAGGGAGCGGGTCTGCGCTGGCCCAGGGGCTGTCCCTCACTCCGGAGCGCAGGAGGGGAACCTCACGTATGTGCCACAACTCGGCATATGAGAAAGGTAACTTTTGAATCCAATAATAGCCTCTTTTTTTCACTGAGAGATTAATTCAGTAACCTTTGCTTATCCATGCAGGTCCAGCCAGCTGGAAAGGGTGGAGGCCTGGACATGCTGGCATATGAAGTCCTTTCATCACATCAGACCATGTGTGGGATCAGGCATGGGAGCTGCAGGAGCAGAAATTCTGTGTGATGGAGAGCTGGTGATGGACCTACCCCTGCTGCTTGGCCAGGAGAGGCTGGTTCTTTGCAAACAGGACACCTGTCCCCATCACCCTCCAGGAGGGGGAAAATAACGAACCGAAGATCTCCGGAGCCTCAGTGGATGTGGTTATTTCCAGCCTGTTCTCTTAAAACTTCCCTTGTTGTCTTGCAGAGGAAGAGTCTGTCTTTCTCCATCTGTTCTTGCAGAGACTGTGAATTGCTGTGGGGCTCTGGCTGGAAGCTCCCCCGGCAGGAGGATGCCTCCTGAGCACAGGGTGAGTTGCCACATTGCCTGTGACATTCTCCTGGGGACTCACCTGCTGTCCTGTCCCTCTGCACTGCAGCCTGTGGAGGAGCCTGGGGGACACCAGGGTGATCCACGCTCCTTGTTCAGGACAGGGGCTTCTGCAAGGGGCGGGCAGTGCTCCCGGTGGTGGGGAGAGGGGGATGTTCCCTTTACAACCTGGGACACTTCCGAAGTTACTTGTTGGGATTTGCACCCATAGCCGGCAGCCGTGAAATGGAGAAGGGGAACAGCTCCAGTGCAGAGTTTCCCTCGCAGGAATCTGCTCTGCTCTGACGTCTGGCTGCAGACAATGGGCCAGGATGCTCGCTGCCCTCACCCAGGTAACGAAAGGCGAGAAGGAGCGTGAACGCCGCTCGCAGCGCCGGGAGCTCCTTCCCTGCGGCGCGGCTTTCCTCGGGAGCCCTCCAAAGCCAGCCCCAGCTCCCTCTGCCTGCGGCTGCCGGGGCGCACCGGGGGCGAAGGCAGAGCCTGCGTTTGCTCGTTCCATGGCAGACAGAGCCAAGGGGTGAGCACATCGATGTGGTGAGGGATGCCCACTGCTAGCAATGTGCAGTCATCTCGTTGTTAAAATGTCAGAGAGAAGTTAATGCTGATCTGGGATTTTCCAGAAGAATAATAAGTTATTGAAAAATGTTGATTTTTTAAAAAAAATTCTAAGATTGATTTTACAATCCCAGGGTTAAATTGAATTTGGTGACATTTTCACAGAAACTTATCCAACCTTTGTGTTCTAATTATCTTATTGATTTACTTATAAATAGATATAAATTGAAAATATAAAACAGCATAAATATACACAAAGATAAATGCCAGCACAATGTTTTCTCTCTGAACAAATACTCTAAATTTTAGAGAACTCAGAACACGAAGAAGTACCAGAGCCTTGTTTCCTTCACATGACACAAGCTGTTATAGGAAAGCATTTGTCACCAAGCAGTTATAAGTAAGAAAAATAATACCCATTGTGGTGGGTGAGCACTGCACTGGTGGGAGGCACAGTGTCTGTGCTGTAACTGATAATGAGTAAAACGTTTTGGAAAAATCCATGTGTGTGTATGACAAACTGAGTTGTAAAAATGCTTCTAAATTGTTCTCGATTTTTGTTTCAGACTTTTAAAAATTTATCTCTTTATTTGCCTTATTTTATTTTGCACTAAGCTGTGATAGCGTAATGCTTAAATCTTGAAGAACATCTCCTACAAACAGGTTACTGAATTGCTTTTGGTTCCTTTGGTATTCAAATGAAGGAGCTGTGCACAAACAAACAAGAAATCCAAGGAAGATAACAGAATTCTACCTCAGCAATACTTCGTAGTGATTTCACCAATGAAATAAAATTAACAGAATATTGAAGCTTTTAGTTTCTGTCCTATTCCAGTAGTGAATATTTAGTGCATATCATAAATAAGAAATGGAAATATATGGTGTAGATTTCAGCAGCTTCGAAGTCCAAAAGCAGAATTTCAGAACTTAAAAATTCCCTTTTCTGAGAGCACATTTAATCCCCATTTAGAACAGAAATCACATTCCAGCCTGCGAAGAGGATATTCCAGGGCTTGAGCAGCCCTGCCCAGCAGAGCCACTGCAGAAGTGGGTGTGACATTGCAGAGACCTGCAGGTAATTTTAGATACGGTAAAAGTCCCATTCAAAGGTGTCCTGTTCCTTCACTGCAGCTTTACTCTGGTTTTGGTTTGGATTTACAGTACCTGGGGAGGTCTGTGCTGACACTGTGGGAGCACCTGGCCAGCTCCTGTGTCTCCAGAGCCCCAGCAAGGCCTGGAGGAGCTGCCTGTTCCTGGTGGAGCTGAGTGAGGCCAGAGGACTGGGGAGGAAATTCTGACAGCTGGGAACTAAGTGTTTCACAGACTGGATGAGTCGCAGTGCATTAGCTGGGCCTTTCCTCCAAGGATGAGTCCATGGGGTAAGGAGATGCCTTGTTGTAAGGGTTTGGAGGAAGTCAACAGCAGTGGGAGCTGCCCTGGGGGAAGAGCCAGAGGTGTCTCGTGGCACTGACACAGTCTGGAAAGGATAGACAAAACCCTGCCTGAGTCTGTGTTAGTAGAGAGAACACAAAAATGTGACAAAGCCGGTCAAACCTGTTCCCTGTGCTGGGATTTTTTGGAGGTATTTTTATCTCTTGGCAAAGGAGAGGCAGTAGTAGTGCTTGGCTGGTCTTCTTCTGAAAGTGGTTGTGCTTTCCAGGTGTTCTGTGTCCTGCTCTGTGGGCACCTGGCCCCTGGCTCTGCAGGTTTCTTCCTTGTTCCCAGTGAGAGGCAGCACTGCAGCTCTCAAGCCCTCAGCTTCCACCCACCCCACGTGCAGAGTTGTGAATTAACCCAGGGACAGCTGGCACTCAGATATTGGGGTACTGGCGTGGGAACGAGCAAATGGTCTGAGGCTTCCATGGGAGTAGGCTGTACCCATCCCATGGCTCGAGGCACCTCCGAGTGCTCCCTACTATGCAGGGGCATAGAGCTGGGCAAAATCCTATGTGGAACCTGTGTGGAACCTGTGGATGTATGGAGCATAAGGATAATGTAAGATATTCTGCAGGTTCTGTTGTCACAGGCTATACAGGCTGTTACAGGACATTTGGGAATCAAAGAGTTTGGAGTGCTAGGATGGGAGTCTCCAGTGAAAATGGCTTGCTGCTGTAGAATAGGTGCTGGCTATGCCCTGGACAGTCCCTGCCTGGCAAATGGAAAACAAAAGGCTGTGGGTTTGCTCAGCACTGCTCAAAATTTAATCAAATGCAACTAGAAAAAATGTGGTGGTAAATCTCATTGCATTAATCTCATAATTAGACTTATATTTTCCCAAATATGTCATGGCATCAGGTGCATGTCTTAAGACTGTGCTTTTTGGGACATCACAGCGAGGAGTGCAGTGTTCCCAAAGTAGCCCTCAATTTCCCCAAAGCACGTTCAGTGGATGAGCCTTGCAGAAACCTAGCTGGCCCCAGCCAGGGTGGTATCTGAGCCATGGGGACAGCTGGGAACGCTGCTGTCACCTGTCATTCCAGCATGTGACGCAGCCCAGCAGCTCTGGACGCGAGCACAGATCATCAGGGTTGCCAGGCTGGAACCAGACCTGCACAGCAGTTTTGAGGGGCTGCAGCTTCTCCCATCAGCCAGCGTTATGTGAGTGCTGACTGCCTGCATGTGGCACAGAAGCAAACTATAAATAACTGCATGAGCTGTTACTTCCCTCTGATAACAAGGCCAAAACTGCATATCAGCTTTATTCCTTCTCATGCCAATCTCCCAGTTCACTGGCAGGCAGAGAATGGCCCTGGCATACACAAATTCCCTGTGATAGTTGTACCGAGGCTCTGCCAGGGCGCTGGTCCCCGTGGTGGGGACACACTGGTCAGTACTTTTCCAGATGCCACAAAGCTTCTTCGGGGGCGTGTGGTGATCTGGTGTGACCGCGGATGTAGCAGTAGATAGGCTACAGGGCCTTCAAGGACACCAGACATTTTCTCTCTGTCAGATAATTATCAGTCTCATACCCAAGGGCATGTTCTCCATCAGCTCACAAGCCTTTCAATGATTTTTGCTTGTTTTATTTGTGCCAGGTCTGGAGGTGCTCTATACTGTAACACACATTAAATAATCACGAGAGAAAATGTCAGATCTTTTCCTCCATTTTTATGAATTTCCTTTTGATTTGATGTGTGCATTCCCAGGCAGACAGGTTTATGTCTCTGACACAGATCAAGATCAAGGATGACCCTGAGAAGGATTGTCCTGAAACCTGCTCTATCCCAGATGCCCGAGGAGCATCAATCTGGCTCCAGCCCAGAGCATGTGGGAGGCTGGCTCCAGCTCTGGCACGCAGAGGGCAGGGATCCCTGCAGGCAGCATTTACTAAACTCTGGAAATTATGTTAAGACCTTTTCTATCCTTTGAGATGCAAACCTGAAGGTAAGTCTGCCGTGATTTGGTTTTATCCCTTTAAAATATTTTCACAGTTTTTGGAGAAATTCTGTCATATAAATTTCTCTCCTTTTCCTTATTTCCAGAGTGTTCAAAACAATCTACTCCAAAAGTAAACGTTTCAGTGAATGCTTCAGTGAAATGAAAGGTGTGTTTTGTGATACCATTCACAGCTTTGAAGACCTCTGAGTTCATGCCCTCAAAAGCAAGTGCGGCAGTGTTTTTGTTTAGGCTATTTACACCCCATCGGAGCTCAGAGCTGAGTTAATGTTTCACCTCAGGCTGCAGCAAATTAGATAAAACAGTATTTCCTCATTCCCAGAGTTACCCTTTTACTTTGTCTGCACTGCTGCGTTTGCTGATACAGGAAAAAAACGTTGCTTAATCCCTTCTAACAACTGTTGAGACTATTTTTGAACACAAAATATGTTTCTGTACTGCATTGCCTTTTGCTGAGGTATTTTTAAGACTACCAAGCCTCAACCCATGTTAAGTAATGAGAGCTGTCTTCCTGCTGGCAAACCTACCACCACTGTTTGATAAGCTTAGAAAGACAAACCCATGTGAACCTCAGTGATTTTTCCACCTCATTTTGTTTCACCCAAAAGCAGGAAAGGCTTGCTCCTTGGACATTAATTCTGGAAATTCTGAAGTGCTCTTTGGGGAAGCTTTTCAAAGAGGTCCTTCCCGGTGGAGATAGCACACACACACCTGGCAGCTGAGAAACCTGTGCCTGAAGGACTCTGCCAAGGAGCAGCTCCCACGCCTGCAGTGCTGGAGCTCCTGGGGAAGCGCCGCGGGACCGGTGCTCACCTGTAACAACAGAGGACAAGAGCTTCAGGTGAGACATTTATCTGCTCTCTTTTACTGCTCTGCTGGGAGCACACATACGCCACATGAAAAACATGAGGCCACGGTCTTCCGCTGGCCAGAATGCCTCGGCAAGGATTATTATTCTCAAATAGTGAAAATAATAATAGGAAGTGTTGTCCTATAATCAACATCCAGCCACCTCAGCAAAACACTAGGATGTGTCTGTGTCAGCTCTCTATGACTGTTCAGGACAAAACGAGAACCCAAAAGATTTTTGAATTGGGTACATTGCTGCAGTGCTTGGAGAGGTGCTGAGAGCTGTGGGGGTCCCTGCTGCATCCTCACCTCCTGAGGCACCGTGGCTGTTCCAGTGGAGACACTGCTGTGCCCCTGGGGTGGATCCCACTGGTCAGTGCCATCTCATTTGCAGAGAAGCATAAAGCAATCATAGATTAATTTAAAGTGTTTTGGGATTTTTTTCCTTAAAAATATTCCTCATCCCTCTCTTGACAGAACAATATAGGCCTAGGTCCTTTGGTGGGAAAGTTAAACTAAAAGAAAGCCTTTTAATAAAGTTTCTTTGATGTTTATGGTGTTCAGAGCAGTTCCAAATACGAGGCACTTCCAACAGAGATAACTTTCCATCTCTCGAACATGCAAACTAGAAACTAGTACTTACTGCAGCTCATTTAATGAGTACATCTTGACCTGATCTGCTGTCTCAGAGTGTATGTCATCCTATTAACGTAAAAGTACGCAATTATTTCCAATAGATCCTAATCTGGTGTAGTTAAAATATCTGCCCAGATTTTGACAGCTGAAGTCACTTGTATGGATGAAATATTTATTTAATAAGTTAGGGAGCAAAAAGGAATGACATAATATCAGGTAAGAGCTTTGGCCAAAGATAAAACCACAATTGTGCATTTATCTGAGATAATAACAAAACGTTGTGCACTTAAAACTCAGTGTCCGATTAATTGTCAGTTCCCAAACTCATTCTTGTATCTGACAAGAGGTTGCACCAACCTTTTTTTACATTTAAATTGTATTCTTTGTCTTCAGAGTGAAGTTAAAAAGCATGAACACTGGGTGCTGATGTGCACACAGATAAAATATTTTCAAGTTGTAATAGGCAACGTCCTAATGGAAATAATTAAATGGGGTTACAGATTGGGAAAAAAACCATGCCTGGTGTCAGACTAGAACTTTTGCTTTTACTTGAAACGTTGTTTTAGTTCTGGTATGAGCATCACTGGCACGTGGGTCCTGTCCAGGACACAGCAGGCTTGGTGACAGAGCATTTGCTGTGAGCACTGCGTGTTTCTCCAAGAGCAGCTGGAACCTGCAGGGCATTTCACAGCAGGAGCTGCCTCACCCTGAGCAGTGGCCGGTGTTTGGGCACCCAGGGGCTCTGAGGGGGCCCAGGGCTGCTCCTGCAGACACAGCAGCTGAGGGCAGCCTGAGCCCCGCTCCCCCATGCTGGGGCAGCCTAGGCCCCGCTCTGCCCTTCCATGAGCGGTGAGGATGGCACGTGAGGCACAGGGACAACAGCAATTAAATACACTTTAAATTGTGGGGAGGAAGAATTGCCGTGTTGGATCTACGATGTAAATAACAGGACAAAATACAGCCCCACTAATAGCATCTCGCATAGCTGTGGGGTTTGAGCTGTGGTAGGAACCTGCTGCATCAAAGTCCCTTTTTGAGAGCAGGAGGAAAGAGCAGAGATGATGTGGGGATGGGCCTGGGCACTGAGGGTATTGCTGTGTCCTGTTCTGTGTTAAGGGAAGGGAAGGTAAATCCATTACCTGGATTTACGTGTTCCCTGGCAAAGGCCTCAGCCGATAGTGATGGCTGAGCAGCACTGCAGCATGGGACCAGGGCCACAAGTGAGAAAGCACAGACTAAAAATGGTTCCTGTGCAATTCGAGTCTGGTTTGAGGTTTGTGTTTGCTTTATAATTTCACCCAAAAGACGCATAGTGGTAATAGGACTGAATGGTTTATTTTCTCTGTTGCTGTAGACACTGTCGTCAAGTCACAGAGTTTGCTGTAAATAAGTCTACAGTATAAAACAGCATTTCTTCTTACAGAATGTCAGTTTTCTACCTCCTGTTCCTAGCCCGTCTTTCAGGCATTTATTTTGGAAAATCTATAAAGATAAGTTATGCAATGGTCTGGCTTGGCAGTCACCTTAAATGCTGAAGTGGGGTAGTACTGCTGCTGTGATGGCATTTCGCTCCAGGTCGCTGCTGGTGCTAAGCCCCCACCTTGCCCTGCCTACGCTCCTTTCTGCAGGTAGTCTTTGGCAAGAGCCCCACCCTCACGTCTCCGTGGAGTACGAGTGGGTGTTGCTGCTGTTTGAAGCTGCCAGGAGCCCAATGCTGCAGAAAATAAATGTGCTGAGAACTGATTGATTTATCTGCATTTTCTAGCCCAGCAATTAATTCTGCTTTCGGGAGGCGGAACCAAAGCAGCAAGTAGGCTGTAAAGACAGATCAGGGCTGATAACATATTGCTTCCTCCGTGGCCCTGTGCTAGCACACAGAGCAGCCTGTTAAGGAATCATCTCCCCCAGGATCCCTACCCCAGCGAGGACCAGCCCCGGCTGCACCGCGGCAGCGCCGAGCCCGGCAGCGCCTGGCGTCAGAGCGAGGACCCTGCGGTGCCGGGCCAGGGGGATGGCAGCAGGGGCTGGCATGGGTGCTCACCTGCTGCCGCCCCGCCACGAGGCTGCGGCCTCTAGAGCTCTAGAGGTTAGACCTCTGCTGCTCTAACTTACCCTTTGCAGATTGCTTTGGCACTCAGTGCACAGACACATCTTCCCATCCCCTGAGGAGCTCGGTGGCCCTAACGTGACACAGCCCTGTGCTGCTGGCTGGTGGTGTCTGTGTGGGCTGTCTGGGGGTGAGCGTTGGCCACGGGCAGTGGGGCCAGCTCAGGGCTGGCGGCTGTACTTGAGTGTAAATGTGAGGCCTGTGGGGAAACTGAGGCAGCTGGGAGGCTTCTGATGCAGGATCTGGGAAACAGTGCCCACAAGTGCTGGTGGGTGCCCGAGGTCCCTGTGGTAGCTTGGGCACCACAGTGGATTCTCAGTCCTGGGGATGGGGGGCCAGCAAGGAGGGGAGAGAGAGAGCTGCTCTTGCCACTGCTTGTGTCTTGCCCACTTCCAAGCAGGCTGCACTCTGTCTCCCTGTCCACAGTCTCTTTTTGTCTCAATTTCTCACTCTTGAGACCTGCAGTAAATTTCTCCTAGCCCTCCGGGAGCTCAGAAGGGAATTCAGATGCTGTAGGTAAAAGCTGCAGCATACAAGCAGCAATCCTGCTGGGAGGGTTTGTATCACAACAGCTCAGCAGCTCACTGATACATCCCTTGGGAATGCAAGAGGTACACATGCAAACTCAGTCCAGCAAAGTGAAGGCATGGAGGAGGAGGTTGCTGCCAAGGCAAGCTCCTTGAGCCACTTGTAAAATTCTCTGTGTTTGAGGGTCTCTGTGTGTGGCTTTCGATGGAGTTTTCCTCCACCTAGGGCAAAAGAAGTAAGCTGAATCTATGGTCTCTTCCACAAACCTTTCTGTTTCAGTCAAGCGGAATCTGTGTGGCTCTTTTTTAATCCTGAATTGTGTCCTTCACGTGTATCTTGCAGTTCTGAACTGTTTGTGTGTACAAACTGAAAAGTAAAAACCAGAAACATTGCATCCACTTTTGAGACATGCTCTAATGTTCTTAATACAGAGTAAAATGCATTACAGGCATTTTACAGAAACAGTTACACCAAGTGTTGCTTGTGTTTCCTGCCCCTGAGTGAGTAATGGCCCGTGGGTGCTCAGAGCGTGAGCAGCTCTGCAGGTGTGGAAGGTGCTGGTTTGCACCCTGAGCCCTGAGAGCAGCTCCCAGCACAGGAGCACCGAGCTGCAGTTCTGGCAGTGAGCTTTGTTCTCCAGGGCAGCAGCTGCTGGGGGGCACTTCTGGCTCTGCTTCCACTGCCCCTGCCACTGAAACTGCGGGAAAAACAAAAACTCTCCAACGTTTTTAGTGTCAGAGAATCAAGGCATGACTTTATTCTGGCCAGGATGTGCAACAGAAATAATTTCATCCACACATTGCCCAGGTTGTGCAGAGAAAATCATTCCATCGCACATGAATTTTACTAGATTTTCCCCATACTTTATACCATAGAAATTCATTGGTTCAATTTTCATTGGTGCCAAGTTGCAGTGTTCTTAGTATTTGATTTCCTCTTGGTTATGGATTTCTTCACCTCTGAGACTAATTTGGTCCTCATGCCTTGGTTCTTTTATCAGTCTTTTCCGGAGCAGGTGTCTCTGACCATGCCCGGGGTTGATGTTCGTTGATGTCCGCTGATGGCTGACTATCTGCTGGTATTTGTGTGTCCGCTGGCTGCTCCCAATCTGTGCAGATGGTTTTCGCCCGTTTCAAAAGAGTCATTTCGAAAGAAACTTCAATTCCTTTCCCCTGGACAAAGGCGAACAAAGCGTCTGACTAAAGTTATATTAAAAAAATTTTAAACTTTGTATCATTTCCAACACCCGGAGTTCCGGTGCCTTCCCAGTGCCGGCAGCGAGTAAAAGAGCTCCTTTTTGCCAAAATTCGACCTCGGGGCAAGGCAGAATGGCTCCCTCCAGCCTCGGGGATCCAGACGAAGTTTCTCAGAGCTGGTGGCCACCTCCTGCCAGCACGGATGGCAGCAAGGCAGCGGCACAGCACTGCTAGCCAGCGGCACCAGCCTGCTCCTCCTCTGTCCCGGCGCCCCGTACTGCAGGGACGCGGTGCCCGCGGCACTGGGCACCCCTGAGGCAGAGCTGGCCTGGCCCTGAGCTGCCTTTGGAGTTTGCAGCAGACATCTGCATCTTTGCGGAACTGAAACTGTGCAGCCTAGAGTAAGGAAATGTAATAATTTTCCAGATTCTTCCCCCTCCCTTCCAAAAGGCATGTCTTGAGTTTAAAACAAAGCAGTCCATTTAAAACAAAAGACTAATGAATATGGCAGCCCTTGCTCTTTTGCAAGTTTAAACACCTCATCTTTCCTCAAAGAACAGCTCTAAATCATTTTATTTGCAAGCCCTAAGCAGGAATTTGTATTCATGGTAAGACACTTATTGAGTTAATTTATTTAAGGCTGGGGCATAATTTCTAATAGTGGAGGAGTCCCTAGGCCCAGTGCAATTGTCTCCCTGATAGGGCATTAATATTTTAAGGGGTTATAATACTCTGTCAATTGATCTGTGTCTTTCAGGAAGTAGGTTAGCAGTTATTGATGGTCACTTGTGTGAAGGATTAGCTTAAATAAAGCTGGTGCTTGGCAGACCAGTGCGTGCCCCCGGCCAAGTCCCACGCCCGGGCAGGGAGAGGTCCCAGGGTCTGGGGCAGTGGATCCGAACGGAATGTGAAGAATGCGGAGGGAAAATAAGGCAGCGCACATCTGGAGGGTGCTGCTGCGGCTGCTCCGCAGCGCCAGGCTCAGACAGCAGCAGGGGGAACGCTGCAGTGCCTTCGTGTGGCTGCCAGTGCTGCTGCCCGTCAGCATTTCCTGGAGAGGTGTGAACCTAGGAATGATCGGAGCGAGGAGCTGTTGGTACGTGGTCTGCAGGAGGCTGGTTCATCTTGACAGATAGTCTGCCACTGATGACACTCGAGACAAATAATTTGACTTCTGAGTACCTTAATTTCTCTGTTCTTAGAAGTGAGGAACATTTATGCTATTTCTCGACTGATTTAAAACAAGGACAATTCCAAATTTTAAAAAGTTCTTGCTTGTTTTAGTACTGTATTTAATTCCACATTGCACTAAGAAACGTGGTGCTAAATGGCCTTTAAAAATAAGGTAATGTGGAAACCAATCCAGATGAAATAACTTTGGTGAAGCCTGTCTCAGGGAAGGGATGACAGGAGCACTGAGACGTGGGCAGAGTTGGCCGAGGCATGTTCAGACCCTCCAAGCGCCAGCTGAGAGTACCAAACTTTGGCAGAGCCATGGCCTGGGGTGGGGGACAGTGTGAGCAAGTGCTGCAAAGCTGCTGCCAAAGTGTTGGCAAGGGCTGATAAACCTGAAAGAACATCGTGGTGCCTTCAGAGCCTGTCACCTTCTGTTCGGTGTTTTGGCTTTCAAGTTTTCTTATACCCCTCAGAGCCCCCAAGCTGGTGGAAAGCACTGACTGCAGGAACCTGAGTGGCACTGAGGCCGTCTGAAGGTGGCTGTGTCGGGCCACAGCTCTGCCCTGGGACAGCAGCACACAGCCCCTGGGCTGCGTGGAGCAAGCCAGAGGCAAACAGCACGAGTGGCTCCTGGATACAAATCCAGTGCTGTAGTGGCAACTGCTGGGAGCAAGTCAGTCACAGCTTTTCAGCGCTGAGTCTGCTCCCAGCTGTTGTCCTGCAGTGACTCTGTTGGTGTAATGAACTCTCTGCAGCTCTAAGGTCACCTGGGTCATGAGCACACGGTCTGGGCTGCCAGTCACTGCAGCCAGGTGACCCTGCTGTGCCAAAGGGCTGGACAGCATTTCTGGTGTTACAAAGAAAGGTGAATTGTTCATACTGAGCTGCATTGGCCTTTTGTGGGTGTGTTCACTGGCTTTAAGGATAAGGTTTTATTTATTCCTATATAAATTACACCTCTTACTACAGTAGGTAAAAGCATTTATCAAATGAAAGCTAAATTCTGCCCTATCAAATGCTGGCACTTCGTGCTTATTTTGGATATTATTTATTGAGGAAGGCTGAACGTTCACATGGAAGGACATGCAGCTGCAGTGCAGCTTCAACCGTGCTGCCTGCAAGAGCAAAATAAATGTGCTGGGTAAAAGTGGGCTGTGGAGGTGCTCAGGACAGCACGTGCCTGGTTTTCCCCCAAAATCTCCTGCGGTGAGGAGTGTTGCACTGCCCTGCGGAAACTCAGACTAATAGATGTGTAAGATGAATGATTGTGTCTGAACCGTGCTCCTCGAGGCCCCATCTCCTATTTTTCTTTTCCTGCTCATCTGTCAGTGTGTCGTCAAACCTTGAATTAATGCGTCACTGGCAGCTCTTTTCACCCTCACTCCCTCCCTTCAGCCCCACTGGCTCCTTTCCTGTCCTAGGCAGGTGCTGCCGAGGCAGGTGCTCAGCCAGAGTGGAGACAAAATAAAGTGATCCTGTCCATCACTCCTTTCCTCCTGGGAGAGGTCAGCGAGTCCCTGCTGCTTTTCCCCTGCGGGGGTGGGCCGGGGCACGTAGCACCTGCTCGACTGCAGGGATTGAGTGCTGAACTCCCCCAGCTGTGCCTGCCGGCACAGGGCTGCAGGGGCAACCCAGTCCCTTTGCCACGGCCATCAGAGATGACCAAGAAAAGTAATCCCGAGTTACCAGGGGAGCTGTACAGCTTATTTTACATTTACCTGTTACCTTGCATGAAAAATTTCCTCATCTTCACTGAGGATTTTGTGGCCATGTGTTTGCTGTAGCCTCTCGATGCTATGACTATGCCCTTGGACACCAAACAGTGTTTAAGGCTACGTTTTTCTGTTAAAATGAAACCCTTTACTGGACAGAGAAACATAAATACACAACCTTATTATAATTTCTTCCCAGTACTGGTAACCTCTGATGAACGCTCCTGCCCTGTAACTGCAGAACTGCTGTTGTATTAACTGACACACTGAGCAGTGAAGAAATGCTGTGCTTATATTCAGCTCTGGGCACTGGTGTCACCTTTTTCTTGCCCAGGAATACTTGCAGATTTCCATTTCACTGCCTCCCAGTCTTTGATATATTTATTATCTTTGCAGTCATCCTCTGCAAAACATTGGATATTCATGAGGGACGCTCATGAGAGGTTCCTCAGCTGAAGGTCATGAAGTCTCATACCTTAACTGAAGTCTAATTTGTAAAATTAATTTCTTTCTACAAGGTTTTTAAACAACGTGGACCAATCCTTCTTTTCAATCAAGAGTGTGGTCTAACATTGCTGTGAGTGGGTAAATGTTTCTCTGGTCCTGAATCCTCACATTACAGTGAGGAGCACTAGAGACCATCTAGAAACCTCTGAGTACCATTTCAGAGAATGGGCTAGAATCTAGAGCAAAGCCTTGTTGGAAATTCAGATGTTGGACCAGTATGAGAGCATACTGTGTTTTGGAAAAAAAACATCCTTTCTCCGTGAGATGCCCTGCATTCATAGTACTTGAATGTTCGGGTGTTTTACCAGCTCTGAGTGGGCAAAGTTGTTATTTCCTGGAGCTCTGCTGTCCATGGCACAGCACCAGAGGGTGGAGTGTCCTCTGGGCTGTGGGCAGCTACTACAGGAGGGATCTAACCCAAGCAGAAAACTCGTGATGTTTGAGTTATTATTGGGCAGCCACACTGGAAGCTGAGGCCCTAATTGCCATATGTGAGGGGAGAGGTGCTCAGTCTGAAAAAAGGTGTGTGCTTGGAGCAGCACTTCCAGCAGGGAGCTGGAGATCAGAGTGGAGCAGAGCACAGCTCAGAGCTGCCACTGGCACTTGCTCCAAGGCCAGCAAGAGCGGCCAGCAGCCAAAACTGGGTTCCACTCCCAGAAAAGTCAACGAAACCCCTTTGAAGTGCAATGACCTCATGCTGTGCTGCAGGCTGAGTGGCTTGCCAGCGTTGCCGTTAACAGCAGGGGTTTATCCCAGGTGCAGTCAATGGAGCGCAAAGTTACAGCACTTCGGTGTGGCTGGGCAGGGGAGCTGGGACTCAAAGAGGCTGAAACTGCCATCTGTGGGCAGGACAGCTCTTGGCTTCAGAGTCTGGCTGCTCTGGGAACTACCCACACATTTTCCTATTTCATAAATCCCTTCCTATGGTGCTATTCTCAATATCAGCTAATTGCCATCCTATGCTGGTAGGAGAGGAGCTAAAATTTGCTGAGGATTTCAAGTCCTCCGTTGCCACCAGGGTCTTTTATGTGGTAAGTGTTAAGACAGAACATGCTGAAAAATGACTCTGGCCAGGAAAAAGGGCAGGAGCCACTGCGTATCAGGAACGTTAAACATCGCTCTGTGATGGTTCTGACTGTGCAGCATTTCTTTTCCCTGTCTCCTTCCCTTAAAATAATTTTTCTTAAACCACAAAACTTTGTCTTTCTTTTCTTCTTCACAGACAAGCAGAGCAAATACAAAAACAATCTTCAGACATGTTCTGCAGAAGTTTTTCCTTCTTCAGTCTGTGTCTTTTCCTTACAACCCAAAGGTAAGTGGAGGGTTTGTTTTGAATGATGTTTCACGTAAATAATGTGGGTCTGAAGGAAACTATGCTTCCAGTTATCCAGCCCATCCAAAGGAAGCAGGGTGCAGTCAGGGATGTGCTATAGGAGAGAGCAATCTGCATAGGTCCCTAAACCACAATACGTCCATTAACAGTGCAACCCCTCATTTCCTGTTCAGAACCAGCAGAGGTTATAATTTTTTACCAGAAATGCCTCCCACAAGGCTCCCAGCTCTGTTATTAACATCCTTGGACCTACAAGTCCCAAATTTCTTGAAGTATTTACAGATACACTATACAAAACCTGCTTCTGCTGTAAGGTCCTGTTTAGTCTAAATCCTGCAGCTCTGAGGCCCCATTAACTCAGCTTTGAAGGAAACAGAAGAAAAAACCTTGGTGAGAGCTGAGAGTAACTTCATGGCTGCTTCCTGCCAAGAGCAGGGTCCTGGGACTGGGAGCAGCAAAGGCTCTGCCTCCCACCTCCTCCTGCCCAAAGCAAGAACAAACTCCTAACCCTTCACTCGGTTACGCTTTCCTCAGGTGAGTGTGTGCCACCCTGCACCATAACACTCACCTTTTACAGTCCAAACCCCGTCCCTCTCAATGTCTGTGTGAGGGTGCAGATGTGTCAGCCTCATAATGCAGATCCTGCCTTCAATGTCCAGCCACAAAACGTAAATTTTGACATTGTAATGTAGAGTTGGACCCTCAATATGCCCAGCAGCTGGAGCAGCTTTGGGGGTGCCTATGAAATGCACAGTCCTCCACCTTTCCCCTCCAGTATCACTCTTGACAGCAGCTGTAGGAGCTGACACGCATCTGAGGATGAAGCTGATCTAAGGGACTAGAGATTAGAGAAGAGGAGCTGTTGGGCAGTAAGATTTGTCTCAGGTTGTCATAAATGGGAGGAAAAAAGAAATGCATGTTCCTTATACAGACTGTACAAGAAGGAGTGGGAAGGACAGGTTGGGGGTTATTGTTCAGGCTTGTGATCTACAGACCTTACTTGATTTTTCTGTGATATTTTAAGAACATTCTTAAGATACTATGTGTGCAACCTGTACCTATTAGCTGAGGCCATTTGCCATTTTCCCACCTCTTGAAGGCGTTAATTATTCAACCAAGAGAGCAATGCAAGCAAACGCTTGTGATTTCAATTATCTACTTGGTTTCAATAACTATTTTGTTTGCAAGCAGTTTGTTTGCTTGTTTGAGCACAAGCTGGAAACAGCTGCAGCTGCACACCAGATGTACCCAGCCCAGCATGTAACAGTTTGTGTTTGTGTTCCCAGGAGCTCTCTGGGCCATGGATCCAGCTTGCACGGCAGGGACACACCATCCCTCCCTGGATTTGAGAACCTCACCATGGGGTACAACAAATACCTCCGGCCCTACTTTGGTGGTATGTTGGCTCCACACAGGGGAGCATTCAAAATCAGTCTGTAAGGCTCATGTGGAGGGGAGGGCAGGCTTTAAGCTTGCTTTAGGATGCGGCAGTTTCAAAGGCTATGTTTCTTTTAAATTAGTTGGTGTCCCAGGCTGCCCTCATTTCTGTGCATCCACTGCTGTCTTGAATAGCTGGTGCACGTGTGTGTGGGGCTTGGGAACATGTCCAGCTGTGAGGTGAAGAGCAGGGAATTTATAAACTTTAACATCTCTATAACGAAATTCTGTTCTAACTGTACAAGCTTTTGTTTAGATCCTGACCCTTGTGATTTCCTGCTTTACTTTTGGTCATGTACAGCTATTACAGCTATTTATTCGGCTATAGAAGAACAAAGCCATTCCTCTTGCCAGGAATATTGACTTTTGACACATGCTTTCACTTCACAAACCTGTTTCAAACCCTCGTGAGACTCTGGGGAGTTAGGACCAGGCAGGTATTTAGGAACTTAGCTGAGGCTATTGAGCAATTTGGGTGTCAGGTCTCCCACCTTCCAGGTGAATGCTGTCATCACACGGAGGAAAGGTTTCTCAGAACAACATTCAGAACCTGAAAAATATCATTGAAAGTTAAAGAAACAGCAATGACCATTTTTATTTCTATTAATTTTGGTTTTGTGCCTGAACCATTAATGAAATCCTGCTTGTCAGAAGAATTTCCCATCAGCTTTCACAAGGCCTTGGATATTTCCCACTGCAGACTGACTTTCTGCTACTGGCAGCCCTGAGCTGCTTCCTTTTTCTGACCATGGTAGTAAATTTCTGGGACAATACAGAATTTACCATCTTGTTATGCCTAGAATGGCTGATGTGATGCAGGACTAGAAAAGCTCCTAGTGAGCAGATGCTTCTTTATGACATACCAGAGATCAACTGCACCTGCAGCAAACGTTAAACAAAAGCGGCCTGGTGTGACTCTGGTGTGACCTCCCCCAGGGGCTGAGTCCTCACAGATGTGTCCTGTGGTCAGTAGCTGCGGTGGGCTTCAGGAGTCTGAGTAGACAGAGACGCAAACAACAGCTGCTTTAAAAAATACAGCTCTTTTGCAAATGAAATATATTTATGAACAGTTTAAAACAAACAAACAAAGCCAAAACCACCTGGAAAGAGATTCAGAAATTGTGTCCACTGGTCGTCCCTCACTGTGATTTAGATGATGAGCAGGAGTTTCAGCAGTCCCACGAGGAAAGGCTCCGCTGTGTTGTTATGTTACCCAGGCAGAGAGGGCTGTGCTGGAAAGCGCCGAGCCGCGCTCGGAGCTCCGCGTGTCCCCGGCATCGGCGGAGTTGCCGTGTCCCCATGTCGCCATTTGCCCGTGTCTCTGTGTCCCCATGTCCCCGTGTTCCCCTGTGTGTCCCCATGTCGCTGTTTCGCTGTCCCCCCGTGTCCCCCCGTGTCGCCCCGTGTCGCTGTTTCCCCGTGTTCCCCGGCGGCCCCTCGGGTACCCCGGGTCGCTGTTTCCCCGAGTCCCCCCG
>VWPU01013838.1:7742-68343 GCA_013398955.1 Callaeas wilsoni | reverse complement strand
AGTCTCCACCCCAACATCCCTGTACATGGTGATGGATCCTCACTCCAGCATCTCTGTCCATGGTGATTGATCTCCACCCCAACATCCCTGTCCATGGTGATGGATCCCCACCCCAACATCCCTGCCCATGGTGGTAGATCCCCACCCCAGCATCCCTGCCCATGGGGATAAGTCCCCACCCCAACATCCCTGCCCATGGTGATGAGTCTCCATCTCAACATCCCTGTCATGGTGAGGCGTCCCCACCTTAAAATCTCTGCCCTCAGTGATGGATCCCCACCCCAGCATCCCTGTCCATGGTGATGGATCTCCACCCCAACATCCCTGCCCATGGTGATAGATCCCCACCCCAGCATCCCTGTTCATGGTGATGGATCCCTGCCCATGGTGATGGATCCCCACTCCAACATCCCTGCCCCCAATGATGGATCCCCACCCCAACATCCCTGTCCATGGTGATGGATCCCCACTCCAACATCCCTGCCCCCAATGATGGATCCCCACCCCAACATCCCTGCCCATGGCGATGGGTCCCACCACAGCTGGTCTCTCCAGGCTGAACATCCCCCTAAATCCCAGGTGTTCCTACCGGGGCTGCTCCTCCAGGGCTGAACCAGCCAGGTCTCTCCCAGCCGTGCCTCTCCTGGAAAACACAGCCCTGTCGCAGCAGCTCCTACAAAAAAGAAATGAGAGCAAATAGTTTTTTTTAAAAAGTCTTTTCACAGCTTTTTGAGCAGCACTCAGGATGCAAATGTGGGCTCAAGACCGGATTTGTGACCCCTTGGCTTTGGCTATCAACAGCCAAAATCAGCCCTGCAGTTTGTCTTTTAAAACAGTGTCAAACCTAAGAATTGCCTGATTTTTGTCCCCCTCAGGAAGGATGTTTTCCTCAAGGGTGGTCAAGGGGCAGAGAGCCACAGCCCAGCTGTGCACCCCACCAAAACCTGCACTGGGGTGCCCAAATTACTGACCAAGAGATGCTACATGCAGAGAGCAAGATTCCCCATCATGTTTACAGAGTAATTATATAACAGCATCTAATATTTATACGGCAACCTTCTCATTCCTCCTCTGTGCTCTAAGGAAAATCTCTCTGCATGCAATTAATTAGGGACCCATTAAGACGTTTTTGTTGGGAGCCTCAGTTCAGAAAAGAATAGATTTTGTTGAACATCTCAGAAATCATTCAGTGCCTATTTATAAAACACAGCACATGTTCTGGAGCTGCATGGATAAATACCAGGCTGTCAGTCAAGTGGGCATCGCTTATTAGACGTGCTATTAAAAAATAAATTGCATCCTCAGTGACAGAAAACAACTGAGCTGTCAACCAAACACCGGGGGCCGGCGGGCAGGGGTGTCTGTTTTACTGCTCGAGCCTCTGCCCTCCAGCTGGAAGAGGAATGGTGTGATGTCAATCAGAGAGGGGCAGGAACGGGCCTGGGAAATGTGGATTTTCCAGGGCTGAGGCTGGGGCTGGGGCTGGCAGTGGTGCTGAATCACCCAGAGTGTCTTGAGGGATATGGGGGGCTCTGAGCTGCTGGTGCAGCAAAATGCTGGGAATTGGGTTTTTCTCTCAAGTGCTGCATCTTGAGAGCATCCACCTATGGAGTGAGGAAGTGGCTGGAGCAGGAGAGAGCCCTGGCTGGCGGCTCCAGGGAGCAAAACCACTTAGGAGGTGCTGGCAAAACCACCTCCACAGAGGCACATCCCTCTTTCCACATCCCTCCTTGTGTCCTGGCCTCGCTCTGCATTGAGAGACGTTGTTCTGGGGAGAAGCTGCTGCTAAATTGTGAGCAGGACACGGTGAGGAGCAGGAGATTCCTGATGGATGAGTTACAGGTCTCTGGGAAGTCACTCAGCGTCCTCAGCCCTCTCAGCTGCCCCTGGGATGGACTCAGTCTCCGAGCTCTCCTCTCCCATTTTCCCTTGCCCAGTGACCATCACCATCACTTAATCCACATCTGCTGAGTTAAATATCACGGGAATGCTAGGCATCTCTGCCATGAAACTGCCCATGGCCCCAGCGCCCTCGCAGCGTGCACCCAGGGAGCTTTGGGATCCAGCAGGAATCTCCCTGGGATGGGAGCACAGCTGTTTTGGGGAGCGACACCCTCCTTGTGAGCTCCTTTTTGCTGCTGCGAGGGCCAGCCCAGGTGGTGCCCTCACCTCGTGCAGGGGGTCCTTCCTCACGTTGCGTCCTGCCAGCGGCTCGTCGTGGGGGAAGACGACGGAATAGTTCTTGGCGTAGGACTCGTGGCTGCGCTCCCGGATCCAGCGGTTGTTGTCGGTCAGGGAGTGGTGAAACCTCCTGGAACGCAGGGAGATGCCAACATCTGGATGAGCCCACCCGCTCACGGCCCTCTTGACCAGACCCAGATGTGGATGCAGCTGCTGGTGTAAAATTGCTATTCCTGCTCCAGTTTTGTGGGCGAGAGTGCACAGGAGCCAAGCAGGGCTCGGGGCTGGCCATGCTGCAGCCCCCACCGAGCTCCCAGCCCCACCCCAGAACAACTGAGAGCAGAAGACAGCCCTGCTGAGGAGGGGAAATAGAAAAAAAATGAAATTTGAGGTTAATTCTGCCCTTCTTCGACGTGGCACCGGCCTCAGGGCACACCCCACACACCTGATGAGGGAATGAGCCCTGGACACTCCTTACATTTTTCACCCAATTCTCCCCAGGCTGAAATATAAATAAAACCTGAATCATTTTCAATTCACTTGATGTATTTTCATCTTTCAAAGAGAAAAGCCTCTTGAAGGAATGTGCCAGCTCAGCCCATGGTCAGGTTGTTACTCCCAGAGACCTGTAACTCACGGAGAGCAGCCCTGGGCACAAGTGGCACCTTTCCCAGGGCTGGAGAAAGGGAGCCAGCCAGGGCATGAAAGACAAAATGTCATTTCTAGGGACTTCTGAAAAGATATTTTCAGCTTCCCTCCTTGCCGACTGGCTGCAGAGGAGAGGCAGGGCATGGGGCTGAGCCCTGCGAGGAATACAAGCGATGCTGCCCAAGAGTGTGAGAGCAGCTGCCTCTTCTGCTGGCAGAAGGTGACACATGGCATGTCACCAGCACCCCTTCACCAACGAGCTGAATTTTTGACAGCAGCAAGCAGGCAACAGCTGCCAGATGAAATATTTACAAGCAAATGTTCTGAGAGGATAAATATTGAAATGTGCGGGAAAGGGAGTTATTTAAAGAGGAGCTTGGTAATTGCCACCAAAAGGAAGGAATGGGACTGACAGCTTGATGACAGGGCACATGGGACATGGGAGATGTTTGGATAATCCAGATGCAAGAGGTGGAAAGCCCCTGGCTGCTCTGAGCGGGGCTGGGGTCCCTTGGTGCAGGTCAGGGGGGCTGTGCTGGTGCCAACCCAATGCCCAGCCTGGGATTTCTCCATCTCTCCAGCCCCATCCCAAGCCCAGCTGGTGGAAGGGGGCAGCTGGAGGCATCTCCCACCAATCTCTGCAGGCCTCTCACTCCCACAGGCCAAGCCAATGTGGCATTTACCAGCTTGGCCACTAAAACAACGAGAGATTTTCAAAGCTTTGTCCCCGACAAGGTGGTTGCTGTCACCACAGCCCTGTAAGAAAGCCCAAACCCAATCAAAGATAATCAAGCAAGTCAAAAGCAATTACTGAGCCAACATCTGCACAGTCACAAGTCCCGGCCCGGGTGGTGCTGCAGAGGGGGGCCGAGCTAATCTTTGTGCTGTTGAAATCATCCCCCCGATTATTAACTTAGAGGATTAGGCACGGCACTAATTGAACAACAAAACCCAAACGTAATTACCCCGTCCTTGCCCATCACCGCAATCTCCTTGTGCCTGATGGAAGTTGTTTGTGCGAGAGCGGAGTGAGGCAAATGAGATAAACCCCACGTGTACGTTCATTAAAACCACTGCGTGTAATTGATTTCAGCTCCTTGGAGGGACGCAGACGCTGCCTGGGCACCCATTCCCGATTCCAGCATCCAGCCCTGCCTTGAAAGCACCCCCAGGGACGGGCAGGGGTGGGGGATGCCCGTGCAGGGAGCCGGGGCAGTCAGGGTGACTCGCCTGATGTCGTAGCCGTACATGTCCTTCTCCGGCCGGCCGCGGATGATCCAGTGAGCCAGTTCCCTCCCGCAGCCGCCTCCCAGCATCATCCCTGGGGGAACAGGTGAGGGTGCAGACGAGGCCAGGAGGCCAAGCACGGCTGTGGAAGGCCAGGATCCGCCTGGGATCCGATGCCAGCAGGGTGTGACCCTTTCAGGTATCTCTTACCGGCGCTGTTGAAGCCACAGCCGAGGAAGAACCCTCGGACTTCCGGAGCTTCCCCCATGAGTGGTTTGTGGTCAGCTGTGAATGACTCTGAAAAAGAGAGAGGGGATGTGCTGATGAGGCCAGGACAGGGGAGATCACACACCTTACAAACAGGTTTCCTGCAGCTTCTTGTGCTGACCTCATCCTGCTCCCAGAGAGGTCAGTAGGGCAGAACTGGACCAACGCCAAGCACTTCCCAGCACAGGTTTTGGGAGTTAGACCGACAATTTGAGAAGGAAAATGAATTCCCCAAGAGAAGGTGCACGAGGCACTGTCAGGGCTCCTTCTTCCTTCCCAATCCCCCAGTCAAGGAGGCTGCACTGATCTGTTTGTTGCCATTTTAGCATCTGAGCCCTATTTCCTGACCGTGACTGTATTCCACCGTCATCAATTGCTGCTGGGAAATTTCATGAACCTGAGCCACTTGGTTCAGCTGAGGGACTGCTGGGGATGTCTCTCCTGTGCTAGTAATGTCTCCTGCTGCCAGTGCTATTCCATAGGGCCATCAGCCATGGAAATCCCTCTGCAAATCCTCACCAGGGAGGACAGCAAAGCCCCTGACAGAGGTGGGCAATCCTCCTCCCTGTTTGATGGGTTCATCCATCCATCCATGTGGAAGGAGAGAGGGAAAACTGAGTTCAGTGTGGTCTTTCCCCACTCAGCAATGCCCAGTTTGTTTCCCCTGATCCCACTGCTCCAGAGAAGACAGGAGCAGAGCCAGAATATTTCCACTGTCACCAGAGAAGCTCCTCACGTGCCAATATTCCTGTACAGATATTCCAGGCTACAAACTCAGGGAGTTAACTGAGCAACAGCCGGAGCACCTCCCCTGCCAGCACGGCTGACTTTACCCTGGGATGGGTGGTGAGGGCTCCAGGGGCCTTGGCACAGTGACCACAGCAGAGGGGACAAAGCCTTTGCCATTTGCTTCAGCCCAGCGTGACTCAGCTGCTGGTTTCAATCACGAAGGAGAAAAGGAGGAGAGCTGAGCCTTGGAAAATGACATTATTGTACTACAAAGAGTAGATATTCATCTACCAGCAGCCAGTTCTGCTCTGCTCACACAGCAGTGTAATCAAACCACTGGACCCAGGGCCAAGGTCTGCACCTCGTACAAGCCATGTTTGATCTGCTGCAGGGCAGGAGATGTGCCCTACTTGCCCCTCATACAACCCAAAGGGTTTCCCTTTAAATGCCTCAGCAAAAAGGGCTTTTATTGCAATTGATTTTTTAGTGTATGGTGGATTTTAAGGCCAAACCAAGTGTGCGAGGCTTGGGCTCCCGTGTCTGGCACCACCTCCAGCTGCCACTGCAGGGATGGGCTTATCTCCACACCAGACTGCCTGGGACGTAAATCTGCGTAAATCTAACCTGGACACTAGATCAGGAGCAAGTAGTAAAAATAATTCTGGAAGATAAGACTTGGTAAAATGACAGCCACTGCTTAAAAACCTCTGCCACTTGATTTTCCAGTCCTGCGGCCACAACTTCAGCTGGAAATCCATTCCCCCCAAGAATGGACCAAGGCAATCAGCCCCTCAGGGAAAGGGTTTTAAACTGAAAGAGGGTCAATTGAGATGATAAGAAATCGGTAAGATTATAAGAAATTGTAAGATAGAAATACAACAAAGGTGGTGAGGCCTTGGCACAGGTTGTCCAGAGCAGCTGTGGCTGCCCCATCCCTGAAAGTGTCCCAGGCCAGGCTGGATGGGGCTTGGGGCAACCTGGGATAGTGGGACGTGTCCCGCCCATGGCAGTGGAGTTGGAATTAGATAACCTTTGAAGATCCCTTCCAAGCCAAACCATTCTGTGGATCTCTGAATGCAGGATTCTATTTCTCCACCCAGGCTAGGCCTGGAATGCCACCCCTTGGAAGATGCCACCCCTTGGAAGATGCCACCACTGCAGCCAGACCAGCAGCACTTCCTCCTCATTCAGAGAGTTTTCTTCTCCCCAGGTTATGAAGTTTCCCTTTGCCTCCAGCAAGATTCTTGGAGAAACCCAGCCACCACAGTGCCACCACAGTTGTCACCACAGCCACCCTACCTGGCCCGCAGACGGTGGATTTAATTCCCGTTTTCTCCAGAACTGGCACTCTGTTGACAGCACCTTCAATGTGTTGCATGAAAACATCCCAGTCCAGGTCAAAGAGGCCAAAAGCAAATTTTTCAGATACCTAAAGGTAGGAAACAGGAATCAGGACATGGAATAGAGGACGGCTGATGGTGTGAGACCTTCTCATCTCTGGCAGCCTCGGAGAAGGTAAATTGAGGCTGCATTGAATCTCTGGGTTTTTTGGGTTTTCATGAACAACCCAGACAAACCAGAAGTCTGAACTGAGGATAGAGGGATGGGCCACAGCGGCTTCTGGCTCTCCTGCTGCCTCTGCACTGCATATCTGTGCCACAGACAGCCCCAAAGGGAAGATGCTCCCCCCGATTTCCCCACCAGCCACCGGAGGCTGGTACCCGCAGAATGCGGGGGCTGAGCGCTCACGTCTGCGCCCACTCCTCCGAGATGGCTTCCCTGGAAACCTGCCTCGTTCCCCCAGAAAACCTCCTGGCTCCACTCACCTCCTCCCAGAAGATGGGATTTGACTCATATCCACCCACGGAAAGGGCATCGCCTTGGAGACGGAGATAGACCGAGGCGTCGTGATCACGAACGTTTGGCATGTTCTGAAAAATGGGGAGGGGGAGCGCAGGGGTCAGAGGAGGCCAAGAGCCATGGGGACACCCCCGCAGCACCCAGCGAGGTCCAGGGCACAGGGGGGCACCCGCAGCAGTGACCTGCCGAGGATGGGACAAGCAGCGGCTCCGTGGGTGTTCCCTCAGCACCGAAATTTGGGCACCTGCGTCGCCCCAAGAGGAAAGCACCCAGCTCAGCTCCAGCTAACCCGGGCAAACCATGGGCAGAGCAGCTCACACAGACACCTGAGCAGCACCCAGCGGTGCCCTGGGGACTGGGAGCAGCCCCTGTGGTTGATCCTAGCTCGGGAATCATCACTCCTCTGCCACCCGCCTCTGCAGGAGGATGCAGCAGCTCGACAAGAAGGCAGCGGTGCACGAAGAATGAGGGATTTGTTCTCGTGAATAATGGATGGGGAAACATTTAGATAACACTGAAGAATCAGTGTAGGGCCTACTGCAACCCGTGTTGACAAGTGGAATTAAGTGGATTGAACAGGAGGCACCGAGGTCTGCGAGCTGCAGCCTCTTCTCTGAAGTCTTTCTTGCTGCGTAGGGCACAGTGGAGTTGCTGGGACAGAAATGTAATCATGGACCACGGCACTTTTAATAACGAGGCACCTCGTGCTGAAAGGTCAGACACAGACTGTGTCAGCAGGATGGAAACTAATTAATGTGTCACCCTCAGAGCGCTGGGGCCTGAGAGAATGAAGCCTCCTCCAGCTCCCGAGCAATTCTCCACAGCCAGATGGCAGGAGCAGATTGATCGGGACAGTTTAGAAACGCTTGGAGAGCTACACCTCTGCCTGCCAGCACTGGGGCTTGCTCAGAAAGGGTCTGGGATCTTTATGAATGCTGCTATCAGACACCAAACACAGAGATCCTGAGGGAAAAAATTATCTTGCCAGTTGTAACCTCGTTAAGTATTAAATCTGACTCTGTTCAGGGTGGTCTGACAGCTTTGCTGAGGGTGTGCACTCCCCCAAGAACAGAGCCTGACCTGGAAGGAATTGGGGTTCCCACAGGTCTGGGGGTCCCTGGGAGGGGCAGGGGTTTTTCCTGCCTCTCCAGCCCTGTTCCCTGGAGCAGAGGAGCCGAGCTGCAGCCGTGCAGGACTGACCTGGATGCCCTCGATGCGCTCGGTCACCACGTAGGCGTGGTGCATCCCCACCAGCGGCACGTGCACGCCCGCCAGCCGGCCCAGGGCCCGTGCCCACACTCCTGCAGGGACAACGACCCCGTGCTGAGCCCCTCTCCATCCCCCACACCCCCGGACAGCTGCAGGTGACAGCCACACAAGGGACAAGGGCTGATGCAGACTTTCCTCCTCTCGGAAGCAAAGCCACCTGTGAGTTGTGGCCGCTGCCCCCATCCCACACTTCCCCTGTGCCCTGCCCCCTGTACCTGCACAGTTCACCACGCAGGGAGTCTGGATGGTCCCGTGGGCTGTCTCCACTGCATGCACCCTCTTCACCCCAAAATCATCCGTTTTCACCTGGATGCCTGTGACCGGGCAGTTCTCGATGATCTGGTGGCAGAGGAAGAGTGGCAAAGTCACAGCAGGGTCACAAGGGCAGGGGGACGACCTGCCTCACCTACATGCAGCCCCCAAATCTGGGAAAAGCAAACCCAGACAGCGTTCTGAGTGCCTTGTCTTGCTCCTAAAGGTCTTTGTCCCATCCTCTGTTTTCCCTGGATCTCATGGTTCCTGCCAGCTTTGTCACTGTGACCCAACCAAGAGGACAACACCCTTCTTGGGAAAGACCCAAATCTGCAGGAGCAGCTCTGCCTCAGCGGGAAAGGAGGAGATGGAGAAGGCAGAGGATGGAATCAACAGGCATTAATGAGTAATTACTAATTAAGAACTACCGTAGCGCCTCTGGCAGTCGCTGCTCTGGCAAGAGTTGAGCAGGTGCCAGCGGGATCCATGGTGCCATCCTTGGGGACATACAGGGTGCCATACAGGTCATCGATGTTCATCAGAGGGTAAAGGTCCTTGGTCTGTGACGGGCTCAGGACGTGGGACTCCACACCGTACACCTTCCCCAGCTGCCGAGGGACAGGAAAACCGGGAGCTCAGGTAAGGAATGAAAGCTTTGTTCATCATTTGTTGCTGAAAGAGGTGGAGGAGAATCCCAGGACATCTCCCATGTGAGGCGAACCCTAAATCCAGCAGGGGGTGATGCTCAGATTTCAGGGAATATGGCCCTGTATTCAGATTCCAGCTGCCTGTGCAACTGGAAAAATGGTGCTGCACAATGGGGAAAACCATGCTACCACTATTGGAACGGTCAAAAACCCAAGGCTGGATTTAATTTTGCCATCTTTGGAGCAGTGTGACAGATTTTGGCTACCTCATGCAAGTCAGGAGGCTGCCCTGGAAGGGCCACTCGCTGCTCTCCAGGTGGGAAGGCGGTGAGGGATGGGACATTCAGAGACCTGGGGGCTCCAGAGCCCCGGGACCTCCAGCCCTGCTCCCAAACCAACACCCCCTGCTGCAGCCCGGAGCTCCTCCCTACCGACATGAGCCTCTTGTACTCATCCAGGCGCTGCTTGTTGGAGGCGATGAAGAGCCCCCCGTTCTCCACCCAGCCCGTGTGCAGCCCCGTCTCCGCCGGCAGATCCCGGCTGACCACGTCCCGCGTGTGCGCCAGCAGCTCCACTTCCACATCGCTGGGACGCAGCTGCCACAGGAGACCTGCGGGACACACGCGCAGGGAGGGACAGACGCTCTGTCCCCTCTCCATCACCCGGAGCGGGATGCAGGGGGGGGTCCCCCGGCCCTACGCGTGTCCCGTGTCACCCTGCGGGGCTCGTGCTCCATCTCGTGGATACGTGGGAATGCTACAAACCAGCGCTTTCTGTTCTCCTCGGGCGTTAAATGAGTGGGGGAAAGGGGGCTGCGGAGTGGATGGACCCCAAAAGTGACCAAAAAAAACCCCTTATATAGCTCTCCCTCCCTGCCGAAGAAAAGCGGCTTAAAGGAGGGGGGGAAAACTGTGGAAATAAAGTGTTTCCTTTTCTTGCAGCCACATAAATCTTGGGGGAAAAAAAGGAAATTTGGGCGACGTTTAAAAAAAGGTTATGGCAGAAGGAAAAACAGAAATTCTCAGCATTTACAGCCAAAACTCTCCAGCACATCCGGCTGCAGCCTGTGCAACGGATCCACCCTGGGGACAAGGGCACATCGCACACCGTGAGCATCCCTGTGCCCACCTCGGGGAGCACCCCAACCGCGCCCCGCGACTCACCCGCCGTGTGCCAGGTGGTGCCCGAGGTCAGGCGGTCCCTCTCCAGCAGCACCACGCCGCTGACCCCCATTTTGGCCAGGTGATAGGTGGTCTGGCAGCCCAGGCTGCCCCCGCCGACCACCACCACCTGCGCCGAGGCTGGCAGGGGCCGGCTGGGCTCGCTGCTCCCGGGGCCCTCCTCCTGCAGCGTCTTCTGGTACGGGACGCTCTTCTTGGCCGTGGGGCCCGCGGCGCTGCCGAAGGGCCGGGGGCTTCTCCAGGGGGCTGGCAGGCGGCGGGGGGCAGCTGCCCGCCAGGCACGGCTCATGCAGGACATCTCCACCTGCAAATCCCAAATTCGCCTTGCTGGATGCTTGGCCGGCCCCACTGCTCACCTCGCCGCCCATCTCTGGATGCTGAGCCCTGGGACACGTCCCTGAGCGGGCTGCTGGGATCCCCTTCCAGCAGGGAGATGGGATTGCAGCTGCGTGTGTGTGCGGCTCCCAAACACCCTCCAGAGGGGCCCCCTGAAAAAAGGGGCTTGGGAATTCCCGGGGCACGGCAACCCCGTGCTCACTCACGCCTCCAGAAACCACTTTTTTTTTTCCCCACTGGAATTCAGGAGCTGTTTGGCCACAGTGAAGGTGCCAGGTTTGCTCCCTGTCAGAGGGTGGTGCAATGGCTGCTGGGGGAGAAATGGGGGCAGATCCTGCCTGTGGACACCATAACCCCTGCGCGGGTCCTGGCCGAGGACGCGGCTCGGGATTTGCTGGCAGCACAGGGTTTTGGGTGCACACGAGGGGTGCAGTGCGGCCAGCACAGACCCCCTCCCACACAAGCCGCAGGCCATGACCAGGGTCTGCCCTGGAGACCACCCCGCTGGGACCCCCTGCTCGCTGCCACGGGGCCACCAGAGCACCTTTTTTTCCCGCAGTGTCCCCGCGGTGTCCCCGCAGGGTCCCCCCAAGTTTCAAACTGCCACTCGGAAATCCCGTGACACCGCAGGAGTTCCCCGGACAGCCCACGGCACATTCCAGCCAGGCTCCACTCACCAGCAAGGCTCGCTCCGGGCTGGCTTTCCCTGCCGGGATGTTGTGGGCCTCCTGCCTTCCTCCGTTGCTCTCCTCCTCCTCCTCCTCCTCTTCCGTCCCCTTGGCCCCTGCTGCAAAAAAATATTAACCAGCACTTGGAGGCGAGCGGAGCCAGCCCGAGCGGACAGAAAAGAGGGACTTACCTCCCTTGTCCCCCTTCTCGTGGCTCTGCTGCTTCCCAAGCAAGACAAAAAGTCTGGCAGAGCGGAGAAATTCAAAACAGGGAGGAAAATGCTGCTTTTCTCCCCGGCTCAGTGCCCAGCAGAGAACAAACAGCCCAGCTGGGGCCACGGGGACTCGCAGCCTCCTGGGCTGGCTCGGCACTGGCTGGAGTTGTCAGCTGGATGCCAGAGAGCAAACACGGTGAGGAAAGGCACCATCTGACCCTCGTGCTGCAGTTCCCAGCGGCTCCAGCTGAAGAATGGAGTTAAAATTAATTTACAGCTCTCCTAAGCCAGATCCCAGAGCTCAAAGTGAAGGTGGCAACGCCAAAAAAAAAAAAAAAATTAAACTGGAGTTGGGTAGAAAAATAAGGGTTTGATTTAGATCTCTAAACCTGAAGGTTTGTTGTTAGTTCAGCTCAGGGCTCACCCCTGGAATTAGGGCCTGTCTGGGCAGGATACACAAGTTCTGCTCAAGGGCCTCATGCCGGTATCTCGGAGGAGCAGAAGTCGGGGTGGAGTCGGGGTTTGGTTGGTGGTTGGGAGGGACGTGGTCCCAGCAGCATCATGGTCCCCTGGCAGCATCACCCACCCCGACAGAGGCCTGAGCAACCCAGGGATGGATTTTTGGAGGGCTTTAAGCATCCAGCAGTGACCCTGAAGTGCCCCTTTGCTGCTCCTCACCTAATCCCTCTGCTCTTGCCTGCTGGACACCCTGTGGTTCCCAGTGTGCATGAAAACCCCCCCAGTTTGGGAAGGGTTTGAACAGGACCCCAGGTGTTCACTTATTCCAGCTTTAGCCCCTGTCTCCAGCAGCATTTGCCCTCCTTCTCCCAAAGAGAAAACCGGTTTCTCGGTTTTACAGAGAGAGCCCCAATTCCTGCAGGCTTCTCCATGGACTAAATTGCTCAGAATAATCACAGAGCTGCAAACAAGTCTAAACTCCTGTTTGCAGTGGGGTGTTTCTGTTTGACAGGCCACAACCATTTCATCAGCGTGTCCTAATTATAAATACGACCTTTGGGTTAGACCAGACCTAGAACAATGCAAGCCCAAGTCCACTTCAGCAGCCTGAGCCCTTCCCCAAGCTCAGGATGGACAGTGGGAAAAGTGGCAGCTGCTACAGCCCCTCCAAGCCCTGATGTGAGTCCAGAGCAGAAATGAGGGGGGTTATTTTTTGGGGTGCTCCGTCCACTGTAGAGGGAGCCTACGCAGTTCAATCTTCCCCTATAATTTTTAGGTTAATTCTAAAATAAAGCAGCGCAGTGGTTCGTGCGCCAGCTGGAGTTTTCTAGGTCATGGAAAACGTGGTTAATGCAGGGATGAGCCAGCCAGGCGTGCTGCAGACTGTCAACATTGCCTCTGCCATCCCCATCCCCATCCCCATCCCCGTCGCAGCTGTGGGCTCAGCCCTGTCCCACAGCCTGAATTTGGTCTTGGGAAACACCACCAGCACATGACCCTGAGCCAAAAGCACCCAGATGCCACAGAGCCCTGCTGGGCAGCGCTTTTCTGAGCTCTCCTCTTGGCCACCCCCTGCCTCGGGTTCCCCACCCAGATGGCACAGCAGTTTGGAGCCTGGTTTTGGGATGCGCTGGGCTGGGCTGGCTGAGCTCACCCCCAGCGTGGCAGAGGGAGGTGGCCACGCACTGGCCGGTGGCCACGGGGCTCGAGGGGCAGCCCCAGGGCCAGGGCAGGTGGCTGTCACACCGTGACAGGAGCAGGAGCTGCTGTTGGCAGAGGGCAGCCAGCAAACACAGCCACCCCCACGCCGTGTTTGCTCAGAGCTCAGAGCCTGGCTCATGGGGGGGGTTTGTCAGCAGCTGCTCTTGCTGGGGAAAAAATCAGAATGATAAGTAAACCCCCGTGCCTGGTGTGTCCCCCCTCCTGGGATGGGCCAGGGGCTCAGCTCTGCTGGCCGTGGCTGGAGATTTATTCTCCTGTTAATGCCCCTGGAACGCTGCTGCAGGTCGGGTTACTGCACCTGGCCGCGGCTGGGCACGGTGGGTCAATGCCCCATTGATTCCTGAGCTGTCAGACCCTGCACGGGAGCAACCCCCGGGGAAGATTCTGGCACGAAGCCGCTGTGGAGGCACCCACCTGCCAGCCCCAACCACTCCCCACGGGCTCCATGTCCCCAGCCCCTGGGCTGGCAGGGATGTCCCCAGAAGGAGGACACAACGGGAGCAGATTTTGCATGGCCCAGCTCCTGGTTCCAGGCTCCGGTGCTGCATTTTGCAGCCCAGCTGTGGCACGGCCATTCCACCCACCCAGGGCCAGCCTGAGGCTCAGCAGCAGCAGGGGAGGACCCAGGCACCAAAACCTGGTATTTCATACGTGGTGAATGTAGGAGAGATTTCTTAGACCAAACAGCCATGAGGAAAGACTTTATCCCAGGCAGGGCAGCACCTGGACGAAGGCTAAATACCCAGCTGGGCAGCACCTTCCCAAACCAGCATCCAAAATTTAGTCCCCAGCTCACACCCCGATTCTCTGAGCAAAACCCCTCTGCTCATTGCTACAGCCCCTTCCAGCTGACCCTGGGAAAAGTGAAGCACTGGGGACTCCAGGAGCAGGAAAAAAATTAATGTTCTTAATTAAATGACACGGCAGCTCACAGGGACATCACATCCCTGCTCGGGGGTGAAGCCTCCTGAACGCCTCAGATCTTTATAAGCAGCTGTGCAACTTATTTATTGCTCTGAGATACGCTGCTGCCTGCAGGGCCAAGTGGGATTCCAGAATGTGATATTCAGGAGTGACTAAAAGCCATGGAAAATCAGCCCCTTTCTCCCACCCCACAGGGGGTCAGCTGGGAAAAGGAGTCTCAGGAAAGCTCCAGGATGGGACAACTGCACGCGTGGCAGCTGCTCCAGGAATGGGAAGGAACCCACGAGGCCCTGCAGGAGGGATCTACTCTGAATTTTGGAGGGGTAAAACCACTTACTGTTTGTTCCAGGAATAAGGAAGGATCCATCCCTGGAAGCACCCATCTCTCCTGGATGGGCCAAGCCACCCTTGAGCCCCCGTGCAGCCAAAGGGGTTTTAGTGCCAACGACCCCGACACGACCCTGACCCCCCTGGCACAGTAAAAACCATGGCTGGGGAAAAAAAAAAAACTAACCTATCAGCAAAATTACACTTTATTTTGTTTTTTCTGTTGGGGAATTTACCTTGATGAATTGTAACTTAAAAAGGCCTGGAAAAACCACATGCAAAAGGGTTTCTAAGTAGCAGCTAAAGTTTCTATTCCAGCATTACAAGCTATTCCAAATGATTTCCAAATTCCCAGCTATAAACTATTCCATAAACAAACAGTTTTATCTTTAAACTCCCTCCACCCTACCCCAGTTAGTGCAGTGCAAAGGAAAAACCCAAGGAATTTACATATTATTTTCCAACGTATCCCATTGCAATTCCGAATGATCTGCGATGACCTAAAATAATATATACAATTTTCTCGCCATCATAAAAAAACATTTCCCTTTCTTATTCACAGATATATTTGTGGCAAATGGCTGAATAATTACTTACAAACAGAACAATCTCTTTTTAACAAGTTTCTTACACCAGTAAACACAAGAGGGAGAGCTCTCTGGGGGAGGGGGTTTGGCAGGGCAGGCAGAGGGTGGGGGTCCCTTTGGGGTGTCAGGGACAGAGGTGCCCTGGTCCCTGTGACAGGGCTGTGCTCTCCCAAGGTGATGCCCTTGCCACCTTACAAAATTGGCCACGTCAAACAGGAGGGGCTGTAAGGCTTTTAGGATCCGAGGCATAACACGAGCCATCGGGACTTTGTGTGTCCCATCCACCCAAATGCCCCCCTCAGCTCCGGCACAGCCTCTGGAATGGGAATGGGACCCTTTGTTCTCCTCAGGAGCAGGGAATTGCCAGCTCCCTGCTGGCTGCTCCCCTCAAACTGGGCACGGGGGGCTGGCTGGCAGGGGTTAGCACCAAACAGTACCTTGGGAATGCCCTGAGCCCTCCCGTGTCCCTGTCACCTCCCATCTGCCCCAGCCAGACCCTGCTGCACCCACCCCACAGCCCCCACGAGCTCCAGCAGGAACGGGGAGCAAAGCAGGGTGGCTCTGGGCTTGTCACTGAGCAACAGCCTGTAATTCCCGAGTTAGCATCGTTCCCTTGTCCTGGAGAGGTCCAAACTCTTCCATTTCTTATCCCGAGCGTGGCTCTGCTGCTCTGTTTGCAGAGCCCCGTGCCAGGGACTGACAGCATCAGCACCGCTCACCCACCCAGCACTGGCATCTGCCAGGCTTGCACCAGGAGCCCACACCAGGAACACGATGCTGCACAGCAGGACCACCACAAATCCCACAGGAACAACGTCAGGGCATGGAAGCACCAGGCTCAAAACACCACGTATTCAGAGAGGCAGCTCCTGGGGCTCAGATATAGGGAAGTTGTTCCCTGTCACGCTCCCACACACGTATTTTGTTCGTGTTTGCGCTTTGGAAGGGAATTCTGGAGCTGGACAGCGAAGCCAGTGCCCAGCAGATGATGGCTGGGATTCTCAGCCAGCAGCTCTGCACCTTGGGAAGGGCAGACTCGGACAGAGGGTGCTCAGGACACAGTGGGAATGTCACAACAGACAGACCTTTACTTGACAGCAGCAGCAGAACAGCCTGTGGGAGGAAGAGAGGGGGGCAATGCTCCCAGCCCCCAAAAGTGCACACAGCTGGGAAGAGGAGATGCTTTCACAGCTCAGGGACAGGAATCAGGAGTTGATACCGTAGCCCTTACTCGAGTGGGTTTGCCCTGAGCTCATGAGGTGGGATTTGTCACGGCTGCAAGAAAAACCAGCCTGGCTTGGGGGGTCCTGCTGGGAGCAAGGTGGGGTCAGACCCAGGGACACATCCTGTGCATGTACCTGGTGCCTTGGTGGCCTCTAAAACCCTTGTGTGGCAAAGCACATCTCCAGTCCTGCAATGCACTGAGACCTCCTGCTCACCAGTGGCACCAGTCTGCTCCCCGGGCAGCCCCCCTGCCCGCAGCAAGGCTGGTGGGACTGAGGTGGCCGTAAAGAAAACGGGCTTGGGGGAGCCAAAGCGGCTCTTTCCCCTCCTGGCTGACCTGAAGGTCCACTTCCAGCCTACCATCAGAGGGTCAAAACGGTCACAGCCCTCTCCTCCTCCCAGGCCAGATGTCCCCATCCTGCTCCCTCGCCCTGGCCACAGCACGGTGCTGCCCATGGCTGCCAGAGCCGCTGCCAAAATCCTGACCTGGAGAACCACCCGAGTGCTGTGGCAGGGGGTCTGCGCTGTCTCCCTGGGGCTCCCTCCGCTGGGAGCCCCCAAATTCTCACCCAGGCACAAAACCTGTGGCCTCACCCTCCCACCACCATCCCCACGGTGGCTTTCAAAACCCCTTGACAAAAGAGGGGTACGGAGCCCACGGCCCGGTGGGCACCCCAGAGTCTCTCAGCTCTGTCCATGCGGGGGAGAGCGCGGCTCTCCCGGGGCTCCCCCGCAGCTGCTCCACCACCGCCATCCCACGGCCCATCAATCTTCTATACACGGAACGGGGCGAGGCCGGGCGGCCCCGGTGCTCGGCTGTACACAGGGGGGGTCGCGAGGAGGCTGCGGGGGTGGTCCTGGGAGGTGTCCGGCACGGGGACAGGTGTGCTCGGGCTGCAGCTGCCGGCTCCGGGCGCTCCACGACTTCCAGCGGCCACGGCCGCGGTCACTGCACCCCCTCCTCCTCCACGTACGTCGAGGGAAACCAGCCCACCTGTGGGGGGACAGGAGAGGTGAGCTGGGCGCGGGGAAGCTCAAGGAGCACAGCACGAAGCTTGGAGTTCAAGGGTTTGGACAACTCGGGCACAGGGTGGGATCGTTGGGGTGCACTGTGCAGGGCCAGGAGCTGCACTCCATGATCCTTGTGGGGCCCTTCCAAGTCTGTGATTTTATAAGGGCGCTGCTTTCCTGTCACCGGCATTATTCCCCTGCCATAAAGCGCTGTTCCCAGTCCTGGATGTGCCAGATCCCGATGGTGTCAGCCATCACCCTAATTTGGGATGGAGCTAACTCCCGCACATGGCCTTGGACACGCTGCCTGCAAGGATCAGGGCAGGAAGAATCTGCCTCCAGTGCTACAAACTCCGTGGGACACCAGGCCATGCCATCAGCCTGCTGGTTTTCCCAGGATGCCGAGCCTTCCCCTGCAGAGCCTGCACACATCCCCCATGGGCAGCTCTAGGGAAGATGAGACTCCCACCACATGCTCCCATCCACCCGTGTGCCCTGGACACCACTGTCACTGCCACAAAGCACCAACTGGCCACACAGAGGTGGCTCTCATGAGGTGACAGCCCACCCAGAACCCAGGAAAGAGCGAGAGGGCACGGGACACACTCCCTGCCCTTTGCTGTCCTGACAGCAGAGAGGATTTCCCGCTGCAGGAACGGGATAGGAATTTCTCTGGACGCACTCACCCTTCCGTTGGTTTCCCCCTTCCACCATCCCTGGTCCCCGCCGATCCTGCTGTAGATCTTCACCACGTCCCCCTCCCGCAGAGACAGCTCCCGCATGTCCCGCGCCGCGAAGTTGTACCGTGCCACCGCCGTCCCTATGACCCGGGGGGTGAACACTGCCAGGGCACAAAGCACAGCGGGTCAGGAGCAGCCCCACACCGGCTGAAGCCTGGGGAAAGCTTGGCGAGGTTCAACCTGGGTTTTCCACCACGGCACCGAGAGCTGGAACCGCTCGGATGGAGGGGTGGCATCGCCTGAGCTGCTGGTGGGGTGGTTGGGGTTAAACTGGATTCCTGCTGGGCTTTGGATGGCTCTATGGGCTTGGGAAGCCCCTCTCTGCTGGGCAGGGGCTCGGTGGGGATCACTGCGGTGAAGGGCACTTTAGTGACGTGGTAAAAGAAAGGATTTCATAGGAATACACGACCATTAACAAAGGAATAATGGAAAAACCCTGTTCCGCTCTCAGTCTCAGGTGTGGCTGCCACAGAGCTCCGAGCACCTGATGGAACCACTTTGTAAAACAACTTGGATTTAAGCTACTTCAAAAACAGAGTTCCTGGGAACAGATTCTCCTAGAGGTGTTGAGCAAATCCCGTGTGCTTTGCCATGAGGAGGAACCAGCTCCTAACCTGGAACCTCCCTGCTCCTGTCCCTACCAGGAAGCAACCTTGGGAACTTGGTCCCGTAAGACACCAAATGGTTCCAGACCCTAACACTGACCAGCACCTCGTGATGAGGAGATGACCCCAGGAGCCATCCCGGGACCTCCACCAGCACCGGCCCCACGGATCTCCATCACTTCAGGCAGGGGATGCTCAGGGGAGGCATGAGGAGGGGGAAGGCAAGGGCAGCACTCAGCATTCCTGCCCCAAGGTCTGGGCACAGGGAAAAAGGCTGGAGAGCAACAGTGGGAGGGATGGGATGGGCAGAAGAGGAGAAAAATTCACTTTCTCTGAAGATTGCAAAAAAGAAATAAACGCCCTGAGGGGATGTTATGTTTCACTCCCCTCTTTGCCCCAGGACTTCCAAGGGTTAATTTCAACTACAAAAGTGTGCAAACCAAGGTTGAACGAAGTTTTTAGGGAAAGCTTTGCCCAGGTTTTCAGCTCTTGGGGTGGAAGGAGATGAGGATGGCGATGGAGACGGTTCGGACACACAATGTGCAGTCACTGGAGGGTTCATCCATCCTGGCCAGGCAGCCAGGCTGGAGAATGGACAAAAATCATGGCAGCTTTGAGCTCTTTCATCAGGAGCTTGCTCAGAGCCCCTTGCTACACAAATCACTTCCTGCAATACTTTCTATGCAGTTAGAGAATCTCAAAATCCCAGATTTATGCTTAAAAAATTAAGGGTTCTTCCCAAACATGGCACCAAGGAAGGCACATGTGGCTTTGCTGGTGATTTTCTCTGTCCATCCTATAGGAGAGACTAAAAGATAAAAACTAAAATGGGAATTAAAACTGGCAGGATTTTGCTCTGATCTCATTGAGAGGGAGGATGGCACAAGCCTGGAAAGATGGGGAACCACTGCACTTTAGGGGCAGGGAGACCGAGCCCCTAAACACACCTGACAGCACAGGCTGTCCCTGACCCCTCAGCAAGGGGCTCCTGAGCAGCCTCAGATACCAGAGCTCAGAACCTGCTGGACACTGGGATGTTCTCCTGGAGGACAAGGAGGATCAGACTGGGAGAGGGTGTGATGCTGATGCTCTTTGGGTGAGACACACGGGGTAAGCAGGTCGAGCTTGAAGTACATCGTGAGATCCCAAAGTGCTACATCCACTTTTTTTTGGTTAATTTTAGCCCCTTTTCTCAAACAGCAACAAGTCCATCTCCTCCCTGCCTTGATTTTGGGGAGAGGGGGGAGTGCATTTTGCTGCCAGCCAAGCTACAGTTAATTAACTTAATGAACTGATTTCCCAGGGCAGCACCGGGGACCCCCTGAACTGCCTGTGGGGGTGGAGGGAAAGGGGGGACCCCACAGGTCCCACTGGTGATGGCTTTCAAGCTGGGGATGGTGGCAGGTCTCTCCAGCAGGGAGAGGCACTGGTACCTGACCAGAAGGGACTGGAGGAGCTCTGAGAAGAAAAGTTGAGGCCCTGAGGACTGAGAAAAGAAAAGTTGTAGGAAGCGCAGGAGGCTGCAAAGAGGTTAGAGAGAAACAGAAAGAGGCAGAACACGCATTAAAAAGGAAATTAAAATGAAATATTATAAGGCACAATGCTTTAAAAGCTGATGGAGGAATACAGAGCAAAGCATACAGAGGGTCTTGTGCAGGGGCTCAGAGCTGGGACAGCTGAGAAAAGGTCTGGCCACAACCCCACAGCCATTGGGGGCTCAAAATTCATCCTAGGGTTGTATTTAATGCAAAAAAAAAAAATTAACTTTGAAAACCTATCTTTCTTTGGTATTCTTTTCTAAATATACCATGGAGAAAAGTAATTAAAAGTTATTTTTCCCCACAAAGCAGTTAGTTCTGCACTCAGGCTTTTGGACAAAACATCATCTTGCATTATTACACATTTTGCTTTCCATTCGTTTTGATTTTTTTCCTTTCTTTTTCTTTGAGACACAGACTTACCATTTCACCCATCACCTCCATTAAAGGAGCCCCCCTGGGATTCAAACCACAAGTCACACTGGAACCGGATCCGTTAAAACACAAAAATCTCACGGGGGTGGGAAAGACAGGATAAATCCCACTCACTGAGCATCACATCCCTGCTCCCAGCCAGAGGGTGGGCAAACCACGGGGTGAAAAACCACAGCAGGGGAACCAGCCTGTCCCAGCAAAAACTGTCCCTTCAGAGAGCAGTGGCAGAGAGCCCCAGCTCAGCCAGATGCCCCTGATCCCCCCACCACCTGCGAGACCCATCCCGAAAATGCCACCAGCCGAGCAGAAGTTATTTGCAAACTGCGGAACTCAAGCCCTACAGCAAAGCTGTAAATTCCTTCATCCACTGCTCCCACGGCTGGCTGGAAGGGGCAGGTTTTCCATGCCACCCAAGGCAGGTTTTACCTGGGGAGCGGGTGAAGGTCCTGGAGGTAGAGCGCTCCCGGGATTTGTAGGGATATTTCAGCGTTGTGTCCAGCTGCTTGAAGCTCTCCTTCAGCGAGTGGCTCTGGTAGTACTCGACCAGCTCCTGGGAAGGAGGGAGAGGCACCTGGCTGTCTCTGCCACCCCCTGCATGACTGGCAGGGCCAGTGCTACGAGGGGGAACAAAAACCCACCAGCAAGCTTTCAAACTTCTTGGCTTCCGTGATGTGAATCCAGTTGTCCTTCTCCACCACCTTGATGTGCTTCACCTCCTCGTTGAACCTGCCAGCAACAGCAAAGGCACTCAACAAAACGCAGCCACGTGCTCCAGCCCTGGCTCATCCTCTGCCAGTGAGGAATACTGAGTTATTAAATTCCTGAACGAGGAATCACTCACTTAATACTGATGGCAAAGCGCTCGGCCTCCGCCGGCCGCTCCCGGATCAGGTAGGTGCCGCTGACGTGAGACTTGAGCAGGTTGTCCGTCTGCTGCCTCTCCATGTTCCCTGCAAACCTGAGCCCAGAGGTCAATTAGTTCGTTTAATTCATTAAACTGATCAGAGATCTTTAAACAGGCATGTTTTGGATAAAAAGATACATCTTTTTTAAAGGCATGAAGGTTGGAAGGCTGGGAGAGAAACATCTGAAATATCCTGAGCAGGATGGAAAGTGCCCTGAGATACACGAGCAGCTGCTGAGCCACTGAACCACACAGAGAGTGGCCTCTTCCCTTTGAAGCACCTGATACCAAGAAAATCCCACTAATTGGGAACCAGTCCTCAGGTTAATGAGGCTTCAGCAAGAGCTGGAGAGCTGGGATAATTTATATCCATGAATTCACAAACCTGGCTGGAGCTGGAGAGAAGGAACGGCAGGCAAGCCAAGCACAGCCTCTCCTGCCAAGGCAGGAGTTGCCTCCTTCCTTCCACAACCATTTTCTGGGCACGGAAAATGGGAAGAGAAACCAGCATCTCTCTTTTTGCCTCTGAACCCTCTCCATCGGTGAAGAAATCCCCACAGCTGCTGCCAGGGCTTTCAACACCACCGCGGCAGCTGCTCCATGGCCACAGGGAAAGCGGGATGCAGAGCACTGCTGGTCTGCCTTTGGAATTCCCCACTGGAGTGGATTCCCGAGCAAGTAACAACCAAAAGGCAAGGCTGGTTTATCCTTCTGCTGACTCACCAAGGGTATGCCGTGTAGTCAATCTCCCGCGAGGGCGGTCGGCTGTTGGGGGGCTGCAAATTGAGAATTGCTCGTTAGTGAAGAACCAGCAGCTCCTCCGAGTGTGGATCACGCCCGGGATGCTCCTCTCCACGGGAGGCTTCCCTCTGCCAAGCCATTCCCGGATTCTGGGCTTGGGCGGCGGAGGGCAGTGTTGTAGCTGAGCATTCCCCTCCCAGCTGGAGCAGGCTGTGTTTGCTCATTTACCTGAGTGGTTTTTAATTGGGAAGCAGCTGACAACATTACAGCAAGCAGCTAAAAGCAATTAAAAGAAACCAAATGCAGTTTTCCTGCACTGGGCCTGATCTTGAGCACTCTGCTCCCTGCAGAGAAGGAACAGAGTCTGGATCTGGTCACACCAACCCCAGCCTTGGGAACAGGGCTGGGACCTGACCTGACACCTGCAACCATGGGATGAGGGATCCACCTCCCCTGTGAGGCAGAGGCCTCGCTGAAGGTCCAGGAAAGGACTGAGGTCTCAAGGGGAAGGCTGAGGAGAGCGACAGGGACAACCCCAGCACCTAAAGCCACCTGGCACTTGGAGCTCCATCTCCTCTCTGGCACTTACCCTGGCATCCACGGGGCAGGGTTTCACTGAGGAGCTGGGGAAATAACCCGACTTCTTCGTCTGCAGCAGCCTCCCCTGCAGGGCCAAGCTGGGCATTAGGCTGGGGCGTGCACTGGGAGCACTGGTGTCACTGGACAGGGGTGGGGACAGCCTCCCAGCTGCCTCCCAGCCCCCAGCACACCCCTGCCCCAGGAAAGCCCACAAACAACGGGGATAATGCAGAAGTCACCGGTTTAAAACTTCACAGGAGTTCCCCTAAGGGATCTACCCTCACCTCCCACCACGGTGAGTCGGGGTCCCCCCTCAGCAGCTCGATCACATCCCCAATTTGAAAGGTCAGCACTGGCTTCCCAGGAGGGGCTGGGTTTCCATGGTAATTCTGAAGCGCCACCATTTTAGGACCTGGCAGAGAAGCAAAACAGTTTCATGACCTTGTCCCTGCTGAAAAAAAGCCCAAACAAAACCACCCCTCCTGAAGCCTGTTGCTCCTTATCCAGTGATAAGGCACAGCAGGCAGGATTTGGGGGCAGGAAACATGAAAGCAGAAAGGAATGCTGAATGTTTTTGGCTACTGCAGTTACATGGATGATTGAGTTCCCTGAGCAAATATAAACCCAGGAAGGACCCAGCCAAGCTGAGGCTCCAGCTTGCAGCCCTGTACCTGGATTTGAGCCTCACCGAGGCACAGGAGCTCGTGCCAGGCAATGCCTGGCCAGCACCGAGCCCTGCTGGGCTCAGCAGTGACACCACGATTGCAAAAGGGGCCAGTGAACACCCAGCTGGACCTGCGACTCAAACGCCCCTGAAGCTCCCAGTCAAAGTCCATTTGTCTCGCCAACAACTGCACATTAAATAAACTTCCCCCACTGCACCAAACCCACAGTGTTTATCCTCAAAATGCCTCCCCACCTCTGCCTCTCCCCACCCAGCAAGAGCACTCTGTGCTTGTTTCGTTGTTTTGTTGTTTTTTTTTTTTTTTTAACCACAAATTTGATTCAGGTTTCTTTTTGCCAGGCTTGGCTTTCCTTCCATCAGAAACAGCACAAAAACAAATTGTTCTTCTCCTTTGAGCCAGAGCAGGGGCAGGGCCAGAGCTCTGTCCAGGCAAGTTTTAAACACAGGAAGATAAAAAATTATTGCAGCAACCTTTGTGACTGAGGGCCCATCAGAGGCCCTGAGCACAATGAACACGCCAGCAGGAAGATGCTCCCCATCAGCAACAAATCTCTCTGCCAGGGCATGCCTGGTCTGCTCTGAAGGTTGACTTGGCACAAGGATGTTGTGCCAGGCTCCCCTTGGTCCCTGGTGTGATGGGCAGGAGCTCTCCTGGCCCAGCAGGGCTGGCCAGGGGCACGAGGACACCCAAAGAAATGATGTGGCAGCAGAGACAGGGCAGAGCCCAGTGCCCCATCGCTGGCCATGAGGGTGCACGGGACCCTCCTGCAGGTACTAAAGCTCCTTGCTGGGTTTGGAAGGAGCCTCCCCCTCCCACGGGCTCAGTGCTGGGGATTCCTGCAGCCACAGCCTCTCCCTGCCCTCCTGTCACACAGCCATGCCCTTACCAGGTCCAGCACCCAGTGAATCCTGCAAAGAAAGAGGAAAAAGTCTCAGTGAGGACACATCGATCTCAGTTCTCTCTACGAGCACCCACCTGATGCCACTGGGGTGAGAAAAGCTCTCCCCCAGTCTCCCTGGTACCCCCCCAGCCCATGGTGCTCACCCCAGCTGGGTGCTGGCACCTCCTGAGGGCTCAAACTAGGCCAGTTTTAGGCTGGAGAAGAGGCCACTGGTCCCCAGTTCTGTCCCACAGGTTGCTGGGACCCCTCTGAGGCAGGTGCTGGCTCTTGCCATGAGCTGCCCACACCCAGACTGGACAAGGACACCGGGGGATGAGGAAAAGGGCCAAACCACGTACCTGGTCTGCTGAAGAACCTGCAAGAGAAATGGTGGGATAAGGGGTTAATTTAACAGGCAAGAGACCCCATTTTCTGCTTCTCTTGAGGCTCTGAGTATCAACAAACTGGCATCAGGATGTGAACCTGGTGGAGGAAGCCCAAAGCAGAGGTGGGGCCACTTGAGTTGTTTCTCTGCTCTGGGAGGGCAAGATCTGGGGCGTGACTGCAGCCAGACAGGGGCATTTCCTCACTGCCACAAAGTCCTGCAGTTTTGTTTCTTCCTCCCTCCACTCCCCACCCAAAACCTCTCCAAAGCCACCCTGTGACAGCCCCTGGAGTGAGCATCACCAGATGAGTCCCAGCTTCGCCCAGCTTAGACCAAGGACATGAATTTTTGCTGTGCTCTGGGGTATTTGGGGCCCAGAGAGGAGCTCTCTGCTCATCAGAAATGTTCTCCCTGCTGCAAACCCTCCTGCTTTTACAATTAAATGATGAAGAAGTGATCATCTCTCTTAAATGCCCACCCACAACAGCTGGAGCATCCCACCCACTGCACAGAGCTGCTGTGATCCTCTGCCATCCACGGCATGCAGCTCTGTGTTTTGGAGGATTTTGGCTGCTTTGCTTGTTTTTTAAACCACCAGCCAAGGTGAACTACAGCCCTGGGAGGTGGGTGGGAGCACACTTGTATTTTTTTATGTATTAACAAACATCAGTCCTTTATAGAGTGAGCCTCCCAGATCATTCACGTGCAGCAACGAGCTGCTCCTAAAATTAACTCACCCATCTTGCAGGGAGGAATAATCTCCAAACACTCCTTGTGAGCACCTGCTCCACATTTGGGGCAAAGATAGCCCTGGTAGAAGGTTCCTCTGTGACAAAGAAAAAGAGAAAAAAAAGTCAGGAAATCCTAATCCAGTCTCATCTTTGAGCTATTTCTTTCCATGTTTTCGTGCAGAACAGCAGGAAGGTTGCTGCTCACCTCAGGAACATCCTGCAGGCTTTGCAGTTGGTCGTCTTTTCAAATGTGTACATCTGGAAGTTATGGTGATTTGCGTTGGCTTTCTCTGGCTTGATGTTGGACCTGAGGGAAAGGACCTGGGGGTTATCACCCTGTCCCCAGGGGCTGTTGGCATTTCAGTCCCAGCTGGGACACCACAGGACAGATACGAAATCCAGAGTGAAAGGAGATCAAGGCTGGGTTGTGGAGAGAGGATTTTGCCCATCCACCTTCCCCTGGGACAGGAGTGACGGATTTGGCCCTTGCCTGAGTCAATCACCAGCCCAGAGCTGTGGCACGGGGCCAAGCCCTGCTCTGCTCAGGACCAGCTCCTGCAGCACCACGGTGAGGTGTCCTTTCAGAGAGTCACTGAGAGCTTTGGGTGGGAAGGGACCTTAAAGTGCATCTCGTTCCACCCCCTGCCATGGCAGGGACACCTTCCACTGTCCCAGGGTGCTCCAAGCCCTGTCCAGCCTGGCCTTGGACACTTCCAGGGATCCAGGGGCAGCCTCAGCTTCTCTGGGCACCCAGTGCCAGGGCCTCTCCACCCTCACAGGGAAGAATTCCTTCCAAATATCCCATCTCAATTTCAGAGATAAAATCCAGTTTCGGAGATGCTTTGGTAAGGATGCTCAGAGAATGGCTCCAAGCTCCCTTAGCACAGGGACTCATCCAGCAAGCCCACGTGAGCTTCCCCATCACAGGTTTTGCTATCAGAGCTGGTCTGCAGTGACCTGATGGCCCAAGACACTTCTCCCCCACACCTGGGAACTGCACCCAGGGCTAGAGCAGCCACTCATGCTCACATCGCCATTTCAAACTGCTCCATCCACTTCCTCTTCATCTCCTCTGTCTTGCAGAAGAACTGGAAGCCCTGTTTCCCCTGGAGGTGGATTAAGTAGAAGCCGTACGACCACTGCAAGAGAAAGGAGAGAGCTGATCTCACAGCAGAACACCCCACGCTTCCACTCACACGCCTCAGCCCCTGCTCTGAGTGCCTGCCCGTGCCCCTTCTGCTGAACCACGGCCAGGGAACAGCAGGGGAGGAGGAAGGAGAGCTCCCTGTTTCTCTAACACATCCCAGTGAACGGTGCCTGAGCCGCCTCGGCGCTGTGCGCTTGGACCAAATAGGATTTCATGGTGGCAGGTGAGAGAACCCAGATTCTTCTGCTCCACTGGATCCTCCCCAGCCGTTCTGTCTCTGGCTGACAGCAAGTGACAGCCCAGGAGGAACATCTGAGCTGCCCACTGCACATATGCTCGGCCTGTCTCACCACCACACTGCACACAAACACACGACAGCGAAGGGGGTGCTCTGCTTACCATTTTTCCGTGAGACTAGAAAGCATAGGAGAGCAAAGTGGAAATAGATCTCGTTAAAACACAAAGCCAGCAGCATTCCCTCAGCAGCCAAGTGGCAAAATTGGCTGTTCTTGCCCCCCTTATCCCATCTGCACCACAGCTCTTCCCACGGCATGGAAGTGGATTAAGCTGACGGGGCTCTGCTAAAGCAGGAGCTGGGAGGTTTTTCCTCCGTGGCTGCAGAGTGAGCATCAAACCACAGGAAAAAGGTGTCCCTTCAGTGCTTTGAGTGCCAGTTTTGGCAGGCTGGTGTGCAAAGCTCACACTCCAGGCTCCTCCACCCTGCAGCTTGTGGGAGAAAGAACATCCCGGACCTTCCCTCCCTCCCTGCCCTCCTCTCCTGCCCAGCTGATGTTTGCTCCCTGACGCTGGGCCAGAGAGCAGGGAGCAGCTTCCTCCCTCCTAACTCCAACCATCCAAGCCCTCCTCAGGGCTGTTCTGCCAGGACAGAGGTCAAGGATCCAGCCCAGCCCCACATTAATAAACATTTCCCAAAGCTCTTTAAGGCTGCCCTGAAAGCTGAGCGTTTATTTTCCAGCTTTTTTGTGAGCGCTGTTTCTATTTTAAAAGGCTAATGGGAACATACTACCCTGAAACAGCTCCAAAGTGCTCTCCAGAGCTAATCCTTGGTCCACCTACCTTCTTAATGTCCTTGTTATTCATGGGGTCATCAGTCATCTTGTGGAAGAGCAGCTCAATAATTTCCTTCAGCTCATAATTGTATCCTTTCCTCTTGCAGACGATCACCACTTTATCAAATAAAAATAAATACCTGCCCAAAGCAAGCAAATAAACAAGCAAGCCAGTCAAACACCTCATTAAAAAATCCAGGGGGAAGGATTTGGAAAGCTCTGCAGAGCTCCCCAGCCAGTGCTGTTCAATGCTCGTGCCCTGCTGGGATTTCACATTGATGCTGGGTTATGTCAGTGAAATTCCAGGCAGTAATTAAATAAATGAGCTCAAGGGGAATCGCCAAAAGAGGGCACATTCAGTGTGGGGACATTTCTGAGTGCTGCTGCCCACTCACCTGTCCTGCTTGGTGTGGTTGACAATGGAGCGCACCTTGAGCTCTCCGTCGATCTTCGGCCTCCCAAACTCCTCCAGCTTCACTTGCTGCAGGAAGCAAAGCAGGGCTCAGGCCCACAGCCTGGAAGGATGCTTTGGGCAGGTGGAAACCCAAAGCTGCCCACCCTGCACCCCTCCAGCCCTGCCTGAGGCTGCCAAAGCCCCTGGGAGCAGCATCGCCCTCACCGAGGGGAGGGAGGATGCTCCAAGGGGAGCCCGGGCATGAACACAGGTACAGGACCCCAGAAACCCCTGGAGCTCCAGCACTGGCACCCCAGGGCAAGGCTCAGCAGTCACAGCATTTTTGCAAACCCCTCCCCACCTCCAATAAGCTATTTTTTGGAGGTTTCCACAATAATTAAGGATTTTGCCTCTGTTAAATAACCATCAATTGAAAGTTCATCGTTTTCAAATGAAATCAAGGCTTAAAGACCCCAAACCCCCTCCAGGTCTGCTGATGCACAGCAATAGGGCTGTTTGACACCTCTGGAGTTTGGAGTTCTCCTTAAAATATCTTTAAAATATTAAAAAATCTGGTTGAGATTTTTGGGGATTCGGTGCCTTTTTACATGAGCCCTTCTCCTTCTCCTTCTCCTTCTCCTTCTCCTTCTCCTTCTCCTTCTCCTTCTCCTTCTCCTCACTTTCAGTTAATGTCTGTCCTCTTAAAAGCAAAAGAAACCCTCTTTTTAAATAGAAGCCAGATAGCCAGTTTGGGGAATTTTTGGGTCCTCCCTACACCAGTAACGTGAAAAGTTGGAGAAACATTTTTAGTGTGACATCAGCGAAAGAAGCCACCCTCCATCAGAGCCAAAGCAGCTTTGTGACGGAGTAGCCACCTCTGGACCATCAGCAAAACATGAGGGAGTCGTGTCTGAACACATGGGAGCCTTTCAGCACATCAGAATAAGTAGTAACTGCCCCGAAAAAGCAAATACGTTAATAATAATCAAATTAAACCGCGTTCAAGAGGATTTTCCAACTCACCAGGTTTTCGATAGAGCTCTGAAATTCACTTATTTTCTTCAAAGTCTCTTTGTCCCTCTTGACTTCATTGATGTACATGGCCAAGTCCTTAAAAAAAAAGGGTGAACAGTGATTTTTACTTTAGCAGCGCCTTACCCAGGAGAACAAACATGAGCCTGGCTCCCTGAATCCCTCAGGAATGTGAGCAGGACTGCACAGCAGCCTGGGACAGCTGAGGCTCCTGGTGCTCCCAGCACGGAGCCAGGCAGGTGCTGCAATGTTTTCCATTTCCCAGAAGATGGCAATGCATGAATCCACGGCAATGCATGAACCCACGGCAATGCACGAACCCAGTGCAGCTCAGCGATCCCAAACCCCAAATTTTCATCCATCCAAGAGAAGCAACCATCCCTTCCACTGGAACAATTTCTTGCACCTTTCAGAGCGGATCTGCTGTCCCTGTTTGCTTCTTATCTGCTCCCTCCTTGACCTCAACAACAGCTCCTGTCAACTTGGATTAAATCTGAACAGGGGATTTTTTAAGACATTCCCCCCCCAGGGTCAGAGCTTGCTCAGCTCCCCAACACAAGAAGGGTTAATCGCAGCCCATAATCGCAGATCTGCGTGACAATACTTGTAACATCACCAAGCCAGGGATGGTGATGAGGAATGACACAACCAAAAGCCTTCTGAAGCAGGGAAACACAGTCCCAGGATCTGAAACAACAACGTGCAAATGTTGGCTGTCTTCTTTCACTGGGAGCTGCCTTTCCCCCCCCCCCGCCACCATCGCTGGGGACTCAGTTCTGCATTCTCAGGCAGAGGGTTGGCACCTGCACCAAAAAAAAAACCCCACCACAAACGGTTTTTTAGTGCAAATCCTGCCCTTGCCTTGCAAAACCAACTATTCAAGCAAAATAAAAGGGAGCTGAATCCCTTTGGGAATGTCACTCCGTCCACCCCCCTGCACAGCTCTCGGCCCAGACAGCAGCAATGTCTGCTGCCTGCCAGCACAGCAGACAGAAAGGCTGGACTTGTGATGAAAGACATCACTTGGAAGTTAAGCCTTGGTTTACAGATCAATTAAAGCCAAACTGAGTGGCTCCCAAAGCCCCCCGAGCCCAGCGCGGTCGGAACTGCTCCCACACTCTCCTGGTGATGGGGAGGAGAAGAGAGAAACCTCCCTGATGGTTATCAGTGCCTTCCTGCAAAAAATGCTGAGTCTGCAGCAGGGGCAGAGCAAATATACATTTATTTTCCAGCGGTGGTGCTGGTGATGAGGCCACGAGCGGGGTTTAACTGCTGTCACCAGGGCCAGCGTTCATCTGAGGCCACGGCAGCGGGCTGTGAATGCAACGTCCTCCAAACAACCTCAGCTCTACAGCGAGCCACGCACCAGCTCTGGATCCCTGGGCTGGAAAGGTCACCCAGCTTATGTAAGCGCCAGCAAACGCAGCGACCTTACAAAAGCTGCAGCTCTGAGGTGCAAAACAAAGTGACCACGAGCACAGGGAGGAATCCTGAGGTGCTCTCCAGAGGAAAAACCTGGAGTTAATGAGCATCCTGCAGTCAGGTTCTGCTGACAATGGATGTGGTGTGAATGCGTGTGTGGGGAGACATAGCCCAGTCAGGAAACATTTGGATGATTCTACAATTTGATTTTTTGTTGCTGATGGTTTTCCCGAGATTTTGGGGGCTTCAGCTAAAAGCTGAAAAAAAATAAATTAAACAAAGCAAACTGCTGATGCCAAAAGTCATCAATTGTTGAAAAAACATCTTCCCTTTAACAACAACAACAAAAAAAAGGTGGATTAAAGGATTCCCACCCAGCACCTGGCTGACAGCACACAGGGAACGCTCCACACACGCCGGCTCCCATCGCTGCCATACTCCCTGACTTGCTGATACCTCTGGAGCTCCTCCAAATCCTTCCCAGCAAGAACAAGAGCCAGATCTGGCACAGCCTCTGTACACACAACAGCAATCAGGGAGAAGTCCTAACCTGCCCACAAACCCCAGCTCTGCCCCGCTGCCTGGGGAGGGGGACAGCGGTGACAACGGACCTGCTGCCAAGCCGTGGCATCGCATGGCAATCCATGCACACAGCTGTGGCCCAAACGAGGAGACCTTGCCTTCCCTCGAGCTGTTGCTGGATGGTTTTTCCATCCAAGTGCTCGTTTGACAGAGCAGAGGGGTCCTGAGCTCTGCTGCACCCCAAACCCAGCACAGCCCCCCAGCTGCTCTCACCCTCCTGTACCTGCATCGCCTCCAGAGCCTCCTTCAGCTGCTGCTTCTCTGGCCGGTCTGAGGAATGGCTGAGCAGCTCCTGGGAAAGCAGAAATGAAGGAAAAGAAAGAGTCTGGATGTGCTAGGAAAGATGCTCAGATCCTGCCTGCACCGGGCAGGGTCTGCCTGAGTGTTGGCAGGGCGGTGACAGGGATGTCAGGGTGGCTGCAGGCATTCCAAGGGTGACTGGAGGGATGCCAGGGGGGTGGCAGGGATGCCTGGGTCACAGCAGGGATGCCAGGGAGGTGGCAGGGATGCCAGGGAGGTGGCAGGGATGCCTGGGTCACAGCAGGGATGCCAGGGAGGTGGCAGGGATGCCAGGGAGGTGGCAGGGATGCAGGAATGCCCGGACAGGCAGCTGTGGCCGTAGGACAGGGAACACACCAAGGGCTGGTGCTTGAGAGATCTGTTACATGGAGTTGACGGGAGGAATTTCACACATAATCAGATTATATGCAAGCTTATTTTATATTCATTAAGTGCCTCTCGTGGCTAACAAGTGCAGAATTACCCTGGGTCACCATCCTTTAGGAGACAGCACAAATATTATGTCGTGTTAAGTAGCTCTAGCAATTATTTTATTTGACTGGGAATAAAAACCCCAATCCTTGCTCTGCATTTGGCAATGATTCACCCTCCACTGACAGAGGTGAAAGATGCTACAGCAGAGAGAGAAGTGCCAGTGCTGAAAAACTTACTTTTAACAGGAGATGATACTTCAAAACTCTTTGCATTGGGACCACCAGCAGATCTTGCAATTTGAATTTCCCATCCTGGACCTTTAGTGTGCATTCCTAGGAAGGAGATCAACAAATCAGCAGTGAGAAAACAACAGCTTCCCACCCAAAAAAAAGTCTCTAAAGTCTTGAGAACGTTTGTTTGGCTTCCGTGAGCTCAGTTCTGATGCCCACAGGGTCGTGGTCCTTGCAGCCACCCAGCCAGGGCCGGGCTCCCACCACAGAGGTTATCAAGGAATTAATCCCAGGGACTGGACCCTAAATTACAGCCACTGCCATGCCAGTGAGCTACTCCAGCCTAATGAGATGCTGCTCGTTAGGGCAGCGCAGAACGCTCTCAGACCTGGGGAAATGTCAAACGAAACCCATTTGCCTCAGCCACCCCCTCGCTGGGCCAAGCTAAGGCAGCTGATTTGTCAGGGGCTGGCACTGAGCACGCAGCCTGTGGCTCTGGAGTCGCTGCTGAGCATTAAGTCATTAAGATGAGCTAATTGTGGTTGCAGGAAGTTTTGCCACCGTTACCTTCGCCCAGACCCATTTCGGTGACGTGGCTCTGCTGGCTGAGCCCTCCTGCGTGACCTGACAGAGCTGCCACGAGGGAGGGAGGGATGGACAGCAAACTGGATGCTGCAGCCTTGATGTGAGGGCCAGAGAACACATTTTAAACCATTCCTAAACGCAGTTTTATCCCTGGACTGGGTTTACACGGGAAGTCAAAGCGCGTTTGCGGAAGGCGAGGTAACGAGCGCAGACAGCCCGGGAAATTCCGATTAGCATCAAGAGCAAAGCAGGAATTAGAGCTGGGTAAAAACAGCAGCTCAAACAATGCACCCCTTCTGGGGCTCCTTTGATTCCCTTAATATCTGGATCAGCCCCTATTCACACTAAGGAGGACAGGGCAGGAATTCTGGCGCTTGCCTGGGGACTTGGGTTTGCCTCTGACAGTCCCTGGTGCTGCTGGTGGCTCTGGAAAACCAAAGCTCCTTTGGGGCTCCTGGCTGGGGGATGCTCAGGGCCTGCACAACTCAAAGAGCTTGTCCCAGGCAGTCCCACTCAAATGAAGCCACAGGCCTGTTTTAACTCGGATAAACTTGGGGAGGAAGGACAGAGCACGGGCCTGGTGAGGGGATAAGGGAAAAACGAGGGATTGGCACAGGATAAACCCCAGCTTTGCTCCCTCTGTGGCAGCACGACTCACTCTCACACCCCTCTCCTCTTTTGCTAAATCAAGAATTGCCCAGACACCACTCTCAGCTCCAGCAAGTCCTTCCAAAACCCGTGCCAAGGGGGTGGGGGGCAGCACTCGGCCCCCCGGCCGCTCACCTCCACCTTCTGCCGGACGTCCTCCCGGTTGGCAAGGAGGTGGTTCAGGGTGTTCTGGGCATATTCCATGTGGCTGCAGTACTTGCCATAAATCAGCAGCCTGGAGAGGGAGAAATCACAGATTTAACTGGAAATGCTGGCAGTTATAACCTGTTATAAAAGATATATAAATGTGGGTACAGCGAAAGGACGAGGCAAACAGCTATTCCCCCATTTAACTGCTTAGCAAAGTACAAACACTCTTTTATTGTGTGGCTTTTTGACATTTAAATTCTCAGCATTTAAACAACTGGAAGTTTCCAGAGCCTGTGGAGGTGATTCAGCTCATGATGAGCAGAAGGGGCTGGGTGGCCAGAGCAGGGTTTTAGAGGGTTAGAGATAGTGAGATGAAATTCTTCCCTGTGAGGGTGGTGAGGAACTGTCAAAGGTTGCCCAGAGAATTTGTGGCTGACCCTGGAAGTGTCCAAGGCCAGGCTGGACGGGGCTTGGAGCAACCTGGAATAGTGGGAGGTGTCCCTGCCCATGGCAGGGGGTGGAACTGAATGAGTTTTAAGGTCCCTTCCAACCCAAACCATTCAGTGATTCTGTGATGATTCTCTCACACATTTTAGAATCATTCCTTCTTGAAAGAGCCACAGGGACCTAGAGATCAAGAGCCTGGGTAATTGGGAAAAGAAGGTTGTCGCAGCCCTTGGAAGCACAGTGAAGCTCTGTATGGACACCCTGGGCTATAAATTTAAACACCTGACAAAAGAGAGCAGTTTTGTCGTGGATTCCCCCTTTTCCCTCACTTCCCTCATTAATCAGGCCTGACAGGTTTGGGTTTTCTCCCCCTTCCTGGCCGTTAAGTGTTCTGCTGCTGCTGAGACACATCTTCCATCACGCACTGAAACTCATCCGTTATCTGGGGGCCTCGTCTCTCCACGGACATGATCTGGGAGCCACTGACCCAGCGCTGCTCCACCAACACGGGACACTCACACCCCAGAGGAAAGTGAATAAAGAGATTTAGGGAGCCACAGCCTCGAGAGAGCCACAGCCAGTACAGATTATCCTTCTACCTTTTCCCCCTGACAACTTCTGCACAGGCACAATAATATCTACCTTGCCAGCACAGGGAGAGCTTCAAAGAGGCTTCAGGAGCATAAATTCAAACCTCTGGCTTGAAGAAAAAGAGATTTACAAACTATTTCCTTAGAAAAAAAACCCTGCAAAGCCAAGGAGCGATGCATCATTTTTGCCAGAATGTCTCCAAGGATGTGGAGGAAAGCAGGAGCTATTTGTCATGGATACTTTGATGGAGGAAGTTCTCCTGCTCAGGGACCAAGTGGGGACTCTGGAGGTCCACGTTCCTTTCGTGGTGAGGTAACACTGTCTCCCCAGCGAGTTCACTTTCTCCTCCTCCTGCACTGAAATTTCCTTGCCGTAAAACGTCGTATTCCTGACCTTCCTGTTGCAGAAAAGGACTCTGCCTATTTCCATCAGGTTGCTCCAAACTCTTCATCCCCAACAATTTGGTTTTGGGGACTTCTCCAAGGCAAACCTCCCCCACCCCCACCCCGAGCAGCAGATTCCCACAGCACTGATGTCCCCAAAATCCCCATGGACTGAAGGGAGCTTCAGACCCACCATCACCACCTTGCAGCCAGTGTGGCTCCTTCACTCACATCCTTCCAAGGCTTTCAGGTCCTTCAGGAAGTTGTTTGCAAGCTCCCTTAGGAGGGGGCCAGTTTGTTCACCCACCTGCACAGAACGTTCATTTAAAGGCTCAAAACCAAGGCTCATGCTCCTGCACAGCCATGGGATCTCCCTGGGCAGCAGTGCCACCTCCACAGCTCCTCCTGTGCCCCTTCCCTGCTCCCTGTGTCCACAGCTCTGCCCCATGGATGGCACTGGCATGCACAGAGCTGAGCCAGGAACCAGGAGATCAAAGTCACCTAAGTGAGTTTTATGAGTATTTTTAAAATTATTTGCATTCTTCTTTGGATTTTTTTTTTAATTTAACCCAGAAAAAATGTCCTTTGTAACAAGAGGCCCCGTGAATGATGGAATATGTGACCTCACGGTGTGTTATTAATGCAGATGGTATTTCTGGAGTTATTGACTTCTGAATGGCATTTCTGTGTCTAGACACTGGTTTAATCACAGTGAAATAACAGCCTGGCACCGTTCCACAATGAATCACCCTTTGATTAGTATTAAGGATATTAAAGGCTTTTATCAACCTTATCACTGTGTGCTGGGGTGCTCCTGCTTGTTCAGGACTGATTCTGTTTGCGAAAGCAACTTTTACATTTATTCATCGTGCAAAAGGTGCAGGATGAGCTCTCTGTGCCAAACAGGAGATTCTTGGAGAGTGAGGAATCACTTTGATCTTACCAGGGCCGAGTCTCCCCTGCACAGGAGTCACCACATCACAGCCCTCTGCTGCTTGCAGGAGACCACACGAAACCCTCGAAGGCCGGTGAGGTTTCACTCCATTCCAGCTCACCACTTCCATCTTTATCCCCTCCGATGCGTCCCCACAAACACTTTGGATATTCAGTCTCCTACGGGATGCTGAGCTCAAGAAAAATCCAGGTGCAGCCAGGGGCTTGCAGGAACCAGGATCCACGGGAGCCACACGACTGAGCCTGGTCAGCCACAGGGAAGATGTCCCAGGCTCTGCCCTGGGTGACCTGACAGCTGTGGATGGATTTGGCTGCTTGATGTCAGCACCGAGTGATGCTCCAGCTGCCTGAGAGCATTTTGCTGTGGAGGATGCAAACCTGGGCTGCTGTGAAAGGCATTTCTGGAGCCACAGAATTATTAAGGTTGGAAAAGACCTCTAATCCAGCATTGCCACTAAACCTTGTCCCTAAACACCACAGCCACACAACTTTTTGGACACTTCCAGGGATTGCGACCCCACTACTTCCCTGGGCAGCCTGTTCCAGTGCTCAACAATCCTTTCAGTGAAGAAATTTTCACTAATATCCAACCTAAACCTCCCCTGGTGGAACTTGAGGCCATTTCCTCTTGTCCTGTTGTTGTTACTTGGGAGAAAAGACAAATCTCCACCTGGCTCCAGCCTCCTTTTCAGGCAGTAGCAGAGAGTGGCAAGGCAGAGAGCAACAAGAGCTCTGTTTCAATCTCTGAAAAGATTAACCCAAATCTGTTAAAACTGGAGCTGCCTGAAGCTCCGGGAATTCCTTTACCTCTCTTTGAATTCCAGGAACACTTTTGCCAGGCTGCTTCCTCCAGACATCATCGAGACATCGATGGCTCTCAGGAAACTGAAGTGCACTTTAATTAGGTCCTAAAACCAAGCAACAGTCAATACTTTAAACACATTCAAAGCAAGTGGGCAAACAGAGCCTGAAGAAATGCACATTCACTCCTTCGTCAGGCAGAGTTTTTCCCTCTTTCAGGTGTTTTTAAAGAAAGTTATTCCAGTGGGATGCAGCCCTGACTGGCCTGGAGTACAGGGCTGTAATTCCATCTGAGGTTACGCAGTGAGAAATGCCCCAGGACGGGGAGGGAGGAGGAGATGGGATGGCAGGAGTGCAGGAGATGCCAGGTTTTGACCCAGACCCTGTGCAAACCAGAACAGAAATAAATCCCTTCATCACCCTGTGTCCAAACCATCTAAACCAGCTAAAATCCACAGCCCCGGCCCTGGAACATCCGCTAGCTAGAACTGCTTTCTTACCTAGAGTTCATCTACTCCCCACCTCTAAAAGTGAGTGTCAAAGAACATCTCCTGAACCAGTTTAAGCCCCACAGCACAGGAGAAGGCTGAAGCTCTCCAGGTGAACGCACAAATCGAACAGGAAATCAGAAAACCTCCTCCTAAGCAGGGAGAGGGCTGAGCTGCTGTGCAAAGAACAAAGATTTAAGGCACAATGCCCACAATGTTACCTCCAAATTGATAAAAATAGCTTCCATGTCTTGGGGAGTCAGTACCAGCCTCAGGGGGTTCATATAGTTCTGCAAGAGGGAAATGGAAAAGGGATTGAGAAACTGGAGAGGAGGGAACAAGGTTGTGGGAGGGATTTTTATTTTCTGCTTCACCAGTTGAATTTACCTGGGCAGGTTTTAATGAGTTTAAGCACTTGCAAAGGCAGAGAACGACCAGGGATAGAAGTGGGAGGCAGGAATTCCCATGAGTGCATCATCCCCGAGCTCCCCTTGGCTCCCAGGGCACTTCCAGGGGTGGGAAGGTGCAAGACCCCCACCCATGGGTGCCCGCAGCCCCCTCCCCTGCTAAACCTGCGACAGGAGGGGTGAAATGCACTCAGCTCCTTCGCCTCCCTGCAGTCCTTGGCTGCACTGAAGCCTCTTCCCAGCTCTTTCCCTCCCTGGAATTTTGCCCTTGAAAAGGCATCGATGATGTGATTACATGGGCAATGCCTTTCTGAACAAATACATATTAATAGGAAAACCTACGTGACTCGGGACTCCAAAAAACCCCAAATGCAACACACCCAAGGGGGGAACTTCCACCCACAATGTCACCAGGAACTGCAAAGCCTTTGCAAGCTTTAATTGATAGAAAAACATTAATTTAACTCTTCCTTTCTACTGAACCAGAAGGCTGTGGCTGTTTCCAAGGAACAAGGATTCCTTGGAAACATAAATGATATATATACTGGGACATTTTCCTGGAAAATGGGAAGCGTTATTCCTTTCTCCCAGCTTTGCTCACAGCTTTTTTGGGGGAACTTTCAGCAGACAGAGGGAAAGGCCGGCAAAAGGGGAGGAAACAAAAGCATCAGGGCGATTAGAAATGGCAGCTTGATTTTCATTATTGTTCTTCCTTCCTGCTGCTTTCCTCGGAGCAGGAACCACCTCCAGGCTCCATCCACGACCCCGCCGCCTCGCTGAGGTGTTCGCTTGCATTTGTTTTTGAAAGAAAGGCGCCACAATAATTCATCAAAACCAATTAAAACCCCGTGAATTTAGGCAGCAGAACGTCACTTTTAATCCAATTAGCTTCAACGGCAAGTCAGCACTCGGAATAAAGGAATTATTCCGTGGCAATCAGAGCGATAAGAGATATCTGCAAACACGGCTCTTATCAGCAAACCCGGCCTGGCTGCGTGAGGAGTGGGAGATTCTCACCCCAGGACGGGGGGGACACGGCAGGAGGGTTTTCAGCCTGCTTCTAATCTGCAGCAATCACAAAAAAAGACGCTGGCTTTGGCTCCTACGGGCTGCACGTCTGTGCTGTCAGCCTGGGTTTTCCGGATCCCCCTCCTCTCCCATTTTCCATCGATCCTGCCTCCTCCCATCTGCCGGCTCCAGGAGCAAGAACCAACCCAGCACGATTAAAGTGGGATCCAGGGCTGGTGGGGAAGGGGATGCTGCAGACAAGAGGGCTCAGTGCTCACCTTTTCTATATCTTCAAGTGTTTTGTAGTATTTGGCCTCAGTTTCTTGGATTTCTAGCAAACAGCAGTTTCTTTTGTCATCTTCTGTCATTCCCATTTTCTAGGGAAAGGAAAAATAAGGCATGGTCAGATACTCCTAAGGGTGGTCCAGCAACCTGGTGGGGCTCCAGTTCAGCCTCCAGTAACAGCAACCAAGCACAAGTTTGGAAAGTCAGGAGAGAACTGCTTTATGCTAAAGGGAACTATTTTTATCCAAAATATATAAGGAGGAACCCTGGCTGTGTTGTTAAATATGTTTCAACATGGAAAACACTGCATTTTTTGCATTTATTACAGCCACACCACCAAAGACTATCAGCTAAATATGAGTAATAAGAGAGAAAGGCTGATTTTCCCCTTTTTCAATTTTTTTTTTTTGTTGCTTAAGATGAAGCTCACAACAGATACTAAGTGGGTCACAAATAATATGTTAGACTTATACAAATCCCAGGCCAGGGTTGCCAATTCTCACGATTTTAGGTCAAATCTGATAAAATGTGCTTTTCCCAAAGCCCCAACTCCTGGAGTCACTTCTGCTCTGTAAAGCTGGGAACACGTGCTGGGAGCTGCTGCACTGGGCAGGGCAGGATCTGAATTTGGGAGGGGATTCAGTGATGGGGTTTTATGGATCATGCACAGGAACAGAGACCCTCTGTCCACCCCCTCAGAACTCACAGCTGGGACCTGTCAGCTGCATGAAAGCCCAGATTTTAATCAATCCATCTTACCTGCATGTATCTAATCTGAAGCATGCAGAAATACAAGAAGCCATTAGCATCACACACTTGCTATTGCAACAGATGTTACCCAAAAAATGCAATGTTTTGGCAGGTATATTAAAAATAGACTCTTCTGCTCAGGGAAGGGGAGGGAAAGGGAGTTACGGCTCTCAACTCCAACACTGCTCAGCAGAAAACACAAAATAATGTGGAGGGGACAGTGAAAAAGTGCCCATTCCACTGACCTTAATCCTATCCCTACCTGGCTGCTGAAACTTTCCCCCATTTTTGCAAGAAATTCCTACCAAAACCTTCCTGAGGGGTAGTTCTTGGGCCAAGTGGCTTTTGCAACTGGTGGCAAAAACCACTGGTGGCCAACGAGCTGTGCTGACTTCAGATCCAAGCACTTTGGCAGGATCAGTGGGAATTTTTTGGTCCAAACTCCTTGATCCAGAGGGGGTTTTGGTGTGCAGGGAGCTCCTCCAGCTGCAGACAAGGTGTGAAGGGATGGAATTAGGGTTTTATTATCCTTGTCCCACTCACAGCCAAGCTGGGAGAGGGGAGGAATCGGAGCACAGGCATCCATGGATGCAGCCCTGCATTCCCAGGCTCCAGCCCCTCGTGTCCCGCTCCAGGGATTTCATTGATCAGCGAACTTGTCCATTGATCCTGCTTTGTTACAGGGAGGTGTGCACTGTGTGAACTAGGGGAGAGTAATTAGAGCCTGAACAAAGCCTGGGGGTGGCGGATATTGGAGGGGGGGAGAAAATTTGGAAGGTCACACTCTGGAGAAGGTCCCTTCCAGCCCCGCATCCGTGCTGGGGACACAGGGAGGTGGCTGTGGGCACCTTTGGGGAGGTGCCAGGGCTACCAGCACCTCCCTGGCTCATCCATGGAGTGAGATACTTGCTCCAGAGCCCTTGGAGAGATCAGAAGCCCCTCCATGATGCTGTCCATGCCTCCCACTCAGGCTTCACCATCATCAAATGCTTTTGAGAGGTGGCAAACGGGGACGGCTGCTTGTCCCCAACGCCACACAGGTCCCTGCTGCCCCAGAAAGCTTCACTGTAGACATCTCCCTGTCTGAGCCATCCAGGTAGGAGCAGCAGGCACAGACAGGTGCTGGATCCCTCACACAGATCTGTCAGCGCTCGCCCCAATCTAAAAATACCGGCGGCACCTCTGGCTGACGGAGCAGGCGCAGCCTCCCCAGAAAGGCTGGAGTGACGCAGGCTCAGCAGCAAAGTCCTATTTTTAGCTTATCTTTCAGGGCTTATTAGGTCTTCCCTTCCCTTCCTCCTCCCCAAACTCCTTCAGATGACAGGCTGGGCTGGGAAACTCCTCGGAGGATCCCTCTGGGCCGGTGCCACCCCAGCTGCGCTCGTTTTCAGGAGCGACGCAAAGCGATTCCCTTCCCTGCAGCATCACCTGCCAGTGGCACAGAGTTATTTCCTTCACGGAATCCCCTCCCTCGCCCTCCCACCGAGGCGTAAAAGCGCAGCTGAGTTGTTACCATGGGCTGCTGAACTTCCACTCTGATGATATCCTCATAGATATCATCGCCCTCATCTTCGCAGGGGACGCAGTCGTAGATGTCCTCCCCCAGATCGTGCTCGCTGCAACGAGAAGCAGAAGGAGTCGGGGTTAATAACGAGGGGATGCTCACTGTCACTTCATCAGGAGAAGGACAGCCCTTGCACCGGGGAGGGAGGAGAAGCACAATAAAAAAACCCTGTGAACACTCATGTGCTCAGCCCGTGCTCTCCGTTTTTCCCGGATCAGTGCCTGCTGCACATTTCTTTCCGCTCGCTGGAGGCTGGAAAAGGCGGAATGCTGCTCGACAGCAGCGGGGATCACAGCCAAGAACTGCTCCATGCCCTGTGCCAGGCGTGCCCACGATACCCACACCACCACGGGCTGCCAGCTCTGCCCCTGCAGAGCTTTTGCTCGGCACTAATGGGCCCAGCTGAGATGGATCTGCCAGCCAAGCGCCCAGCAGGACCATCTGAGCCACCAGAGCCACCAGCTCTGCCTGCTCCAAAGGTGCCCACAACCTCCCCTTCGGCTCCTCTTCAGGACCAGGAGCAGCTCTTGCATCGGTGACTTTATATCATGCTCAGAGAATTCACTTTAAGGGTTGGATTTTGGTCTGCTTAAGGCACTGCATTCCCTCTTGATGTGATTCTGCTTTTCCTCACTGAAAGGTTTTCTTTGTGCCAAAAAACCATCCCCTTCCCCCAGCCAGGGCTGCAAAATGCTGTAGGAGCCCAGACCCACTCAAAGCAGGAGCAGATATTAAACACTCATGCGATGCCTCTGAGCAGCAGGAGAACCATCCCAGTCCTGATGAACCAACACCCCCTGGGCTGTGCAGAGCCCACAGCGAATCCCAGAGCAGGCAGTGGTCCCAGCCCTGGGCATTCCATCCAGGTTTAAACGCTCTGCATCCCGTTATCTGAGTGATGCACCAACTCCCATAAAGCCCAATCCCTGCCCTGATGGGCAACTGGGTGATTTTCAATCCAGCACTTCCCAGAGAAGCAGGAGACTCTCCTGAGCACCGTAAGGAAATCTCATCAGACACTCAGCTCAGTGAGCACAGGCCAATAACAACATTCACATCAGAGAGAAATTAAGGAGCAAAACGTCACATTTTGAGGACCAGCCCCATCACTTTGGAGCTGCCCCTGCACTCCCAGGCTTCAAAGGCATCCCGGAGATGTAGTGCCCAGGTTGTGCTAAAGGTGATGGCGTTCAGTAATTAATTATCATCTGAGCCTCCACATCTCTCCCAGGGGCTCCTCAGCCTTGGAACAGTTTTGAAAATTCAGCTCATATTAAATACTAATTAACAATAATAATTCCAGTGCTTAGATCTACAGGTGCTGTCTGCTAAGGGCTCCCACTGAAGTCAATCCCACAGGATCAGGACAGTGTGAAATGCTGGAATATCAAACAGCCTTCGCATATTTTACGAGCTGCGTCTTTCAACAGGGGTATTAATTACACACAAATAAATTTAGGTGTAAAGCTGTGCTCCAAGTGTGACACTCAACATCTCTCTATTATATATCAGGGAGCAGCAGAGCACATCTGCCTGCAAAACTGGGCTTTATTTCTCTGCTTAAATACAGTCCCTTCTATTTTTACAAACAGATTTATTTAATAAAAGTTCGGGGATTTTAAATAAATACACTGGCATGATGTATCCATCCCATTCTTCCCGGGTGATGCATTGCAGCTGCTGCAATAATGCCCACTAATAGCTGGTGATCCATCTTCCCCCTCCCAGGCGTCGCCGTCGCCGTTATTATCTGCACCAATATTTATATTCTGGGCTCCGCTCCTCATCCAGAGCCAGTGACTCCCAGCTCCTGATGAATCTCCCTGCCCACACCTCTCGGATTGCTGGCTGTCTCTCCATACATCATTCCCCCGGCTGGAGGGTCCTTGGGAACGCGTGCTTGGGTTAATGTCGCGAGCAGGAGCCCAGCTGGGTGTGACACAACCAGGAGAGGGCTGAGGTGGTGCTGCTGCCAGAGCAGAGCCTGCTTGGAGTGAGGGATGAACATCCCCACCCCTGAAGAGCTTGGAAACTGCTTTGGGATACGGGCAGAGGAGAAGATGGAATCCTGAGGTGTCCCTGAGCATCTCCTGGGACACCTCTTCCACACAACCACACAAGCACTGCCACATCCAGGCCTCAGAGCCTGGCACTGCCTGTCCCAGGCCTGGTGCTGCTGTTCCCAGCCTGGACAAACTCTCCCTTTCTCCCTCTCCGAGGAGCCATGAGCTCTGGATTGTGGTGGGCACACACTGTGAGAAAGCTGAAGGGGCTTTTCCGAACCAGCAGGGTTGGGAGAGACCTTCGGGAACATCTGGTTCCACCTGAACCCAGCACCACCACGATCACCCCTAAGCCACGTCCCCAAGGGCCACAGGGGTTGTGCTCAATCATGGGCTGAGACTGGAGCAGGATGGATGTCCCACTTGGATCACTGGGAAAGAAATGTCTCCCAAGGGACATCCCAGCAGATTCGCCCCCAGAACAGCCCGTGGACACAAACTCTGCACCCCCCACGTGGGGCCACATCCTGACAGCACCTCACCGTCCCATTCCTCTAATGAAGGGGCTGAGCCTCGCTGCTCCACTCCTTCTGCTCCTCCACACCAGAACAAGCCCTTCCCATCTCTGATTTCTGGCTTCGGGAAAAAAAAAAATAGGAACAACTCTCATGTGCTGAGGACACCCAGAATGACACCTCCACTCCCAGAGCTGTGGGGAGATGCACCAGAGATGCTCAAACCTGACAGCCGTGGCAGTATTACAACATCACCACGGCCCAGCAGTCTGTTATTTATTAAAACACATTCTGAGTGCATCTCTGAGAAACACCAGAGGCTGCCAGTTTTTATGGAGAGCAGTAAACCATGAGGATCAGCCTCTCCTGGAACAGCCCAGGAGCAGCCAAGCTCCTGCAGTGCTGTATGGATGTTGACATCTCTGCTTTGCACATATTGATCCTCACCTGTCCCCACACTGTTGAAAATACACGACCTCCCTATCCTTAAAACAGGGAACAGGGATTGGGGTGATTTTAGCCAGTGGCAACCTCAGGACACACTGAATTCAGGCAATAAATTCAGCATCCCAAGCTTGTCACGGGCAGACGGAACAACTTGAGCAAGGAAAGCCAGATCACCTCGTTCCTCACGAAGAAAAGCAATTTACTCCTTCAATAAGAGCAGCAGAGTGTGTGAGTTACCCGTGGGTATCAGAGCTGATGATCTACTGCCTGGATTAGGAGATTCACTGACAGCTCTGGGGTTAGGAAAGGGATTTTAGCCGCCCTTCAGACTGAACGCCAGCATTTGCAATTACTGTTATTAGGATGGATGTAACCAGCTTTGGGCTGGCAGCATCTTGCCGAGCCAGAAAAGCTGATAATGAATAAAGCTTTTCATATCTAAGGCAATTTCAGGCGAAAACAATGCTTTTGGCTGAGCTCTGCCTCGCTGGCAATGCCTGCCCTGCACTAACACCCACCCAGGCAGGCAGCAGCTGTGCCAAGGAGCAGCTCCCAGAACAGAGGGAGCCGTGCCAGGACGCTGCCTCGGAGTGAGGGATATGGAAGGAGCAAGTCCACAGAACCACAGAATGGTTGGGGTTGGAAGGGACCCTGAAGAGCATGGGCACAGACAGTCCACGATGCCCCGATAAGTGACAGGCAGCAGGCCCACCACGCTGAAGGAGCCCTGCACATCATCTCTGCAACGACACTGGGGGTAACTGGGGAAGCTCTGATGGATTTCGGGGCCACTGAAGAGCCTCTCCACCCACAAAAGCTGCTGTGGGAAGTTGATGAGTTTGTACCAGCCTCAAGAATTCAAGGACAAATCCTCATGACAAACCCACCACACCAAAACTCTGTCCAAACCATGCTGAGGAAAGAGCCAGAACCACCAGGAACAGAAAAAGAAAGAGGAGGAGCGGACGGAAGGAGCTAAAATAAGACAACCACGGAACAACCCCAAATTTCCAGTCCTGTGACCAACATTAAGAGCCAGAAGATCTCAGAGCCACCACAGGTCCAGGCTGGGAGTGCATTTGCAGAGTCTCTGAGGCAGCTGCCCAGCAGCTGTGAGGCTCCAGCCCATCCCAGCAATCCCCCACCTTCTCACCGTCACTCTGCACTCACAGCTATAAATACACGGTTCCTCCAACCAACCCCCTCATTCAGGGGCTCTGTCAGAGGGGACAAGCAGAACCCCAAATCTGCAGCACATCTGGCAGGCTTAGGTTTCAGGGTGAGGGAGTGCAAGATGTGCAGGTGCTGGACTCGAGATCTTGCAGGGTTTTAATTACCCAGATTGTACTTGGACGGAGACACTCGTCTGGAAATAGCAGGAGAAGCCTTCTCCCATCTATTCTGCTTGAGTCTTACATTCCCCATTCCAAGTGGAGCATTCTGATCCCAAGGAAAAGCCTCACAGAGTTACAGCAACCAATATGATCCTCGAAATGGCACAAGCAGGACGTGCAAAAATCAAACAGAATGACACAGAAGGACAGATAAGCTTACAAGCGCTCTGGCTCAAGTGCCCTGCACCACAGAGCCATTCATTTAAGGGGCTGTTGTGCCTGGTTTGTCCAACACAGCAAAAATAATAAGAAAAGTGGCAGCTAACTTATCATCTCACCTTGGCTCGTTACTTTTTTTTAATGCATTTGAGAAATTCTGCTGATCACAGCACTATTTTGGAAGCTATCACGGGGGCAATGCTGGTGACAGCAGTGAGAGAAGCAGGAGAAACTTCAGCAAGAAGCTGAGCCCAGAACAGGCATCACTTGAGAAATTGGGGCTGAGCAGATCTTCTTCCCCCCTTCTCTAGGATGAAAAGTTTGGGAATACACAATTATCCCAATAAATTTGTTAGGGAAAAATTCCCAGTGAGTTGCAGCTCAAAACAAGAGCAGGGGACATCGACACCGACCTGTGGGACAAAGCTCTCCAGGGGCAGGGTTTGGTGGGGACCTGCTTTGCCTAAAACACTTATTTGGTCCTTTATGCAACCCTACAACTCCTCTCCTCAAAACAAATTATCTTCAGAAGAGAAAATAAAGGTAAAAGTTATGCACATTAAATGTTTCACATCAAACCATTCACGGAACTTCTGCCTGACTTTGAATTCTTCAAACAGCCAACAAATAACCCAAAATCTGCCCTGTGTAATCTACCTGATTGTGCCACTGCAGAGGGACTGTGCCATGAAGTGGAGAAGGCTCCTCATAAAAAAGGCTCTGGGGCTGTAAAGAGGACCAGGATTAATTGCTCTCATAAACTTAATGAGACAAAATAACTGGAGAGAGCTCAAGTGGCAGCAGAAGAAATTTAGGTGAAATGTTAAGTGTAACTCTGAGGTACCAGGATGGTTCGGAGCAGCTGAAAGAGCCATAAAGGGGGATGAAGAGCAGCTGGCAGGGAGGATGCTCAGCAGTAAGGCAGATAATTGCCTCCTGCCACCGGTTCCCAGCAGCCACAGCCATGTGGGAAGCAGCAGCTCCCATCCCTATGGATCTGCAGCAGCATCCTCAGGACAAGGGTCACCGACACCTCCCTGGTGAGGGGGCACAGCCTCCAGAGCACGAACCCGCACGGTGCTGCTCCAAAACCCAGCTCATTCCACGGACAAACACCCCCAGACCGGCTGCTGCTCCAGGGTCTGGCATCGGGGCAGGCTGGAATAAATCAGGCAGCAGAGGCCAATTGTCCCTTCCTGCTCCTCGCAGCATTGATCAGGCACCACTTGCAATGCGAGCGGCCCTCGCCATCTGCCCGGGCTGGCTGCAAGCTGCCATCTGGCCCAGGGCACAGCAAACTGAGGGGCCGGCGGGCTGAAAACAGGGAATCTGAGAACTTCCCGGCTCCCCTGATAGCCTTTTAGCTTCCCTTCCCCTTTCCATCACCAATTGTTCTTTTTTTTGTTGTTTTCCAGGCAATTATGTGCCTTGATCTGCTGGCTGGGGGGGTCTGTCTGGAGCTGGGATTAATCACTGCAACATCCCAAAGGTGAAAGCACAACGGGGTCACCAAGGCTTAAATACCCTTTAAACACACCAGTACCCCGTGGCTGCCCCATGATTGCATTCACAGCTTGTTCCTGCAGCCCCTGCCCAGCCCTGGCACTGGATTTTGTGCCACAACTTCTCCGTGCTCAGGGTGAAGGTTCTTAATCTTTAGAGCATCACGAGGACAATGGGGACAAAGCCTGGTTCCTTCTGCTCCCCACATCAGCACCTCCATCACAAATATGTTCATATTTTAAAGGCTTTGCAGCACAGGAATTCAAAATCTCAACCTAGGGACACCAAACTACTCTACTTAAGTACTTATAGTTGAAATGAAGCATTTTGACATTCTCCAAAAACCCCCGTTTTTAGCAGCCCTCAAAATGTCTTGTTAGAACCACTCAGTGTTTATCCTGAGCTTTTTCTCCAACAGCACAACACCCAAGGAGAGCTCCCTTTGGGAGATTCCTCTCTCCCAGGGTGAGCTGGTGGCACAGAGCCCACCGGGGTTGTCCCTCCTCACCCACCCCCATCCCTCTGAGGCCAGCAGGGACAGCAGAGTGGCACCTTGAGGTGACACATCTCTGCTGGTTTTACAGGCAGGGCTGGAGCAGCTCCTTCCACACACTGGGTCACTTCCCTGCCTGCTGTGGAAATCGCTTCCTCGCCTCCATGAAAGCATTTTGGCTGCAGTCAGATCCTCCCAAGGCTGCTGGATCATCAGCAATATTCAAGGCAGAGCTGCTGGATGGACTGAATCATTCCCAGCTCGTGAATGCTGCCCTTGTTGAGCTGTTTGGAGAGGGCAGGAGCTAAGAAAGAGCTTTCTCATCGGTGCCACGGGCTGCCAGCGCCCGGCAGCGGGGCCCAGGGCACACCACTGGGACTGGCACATTCCCCATCTGAGTTTCCTTGTCCGAGGGAGAAAGGGCACTCTTGCTGCTGTGCTGCAGGCAGCAGGAGCAGCAGCACTCGTGCCGAGGGCTTCTCCAGAGAGTTTCTGGGGTTTTTACGGCTTTGACATTCCGACACCGCTTCGTGGGCCGTGTTTCTGTGCACTGGGAGGGCAGGCCCGGATGAAGGAACTTGTGCAATCCCTGCTGATTGAAACATGCCTTTCCCTCACTAGTCCTAAACAAGAGGTGAAAAAGAGGGTTTTGCAGAGAATGGGAAAACAGGGTAAGTTGAAAGTTGGAGGTCTGGGACAGAACAGGGCAATCAATTGAAATAAACCTCCAAGTTATCTGGTGGGCATCGAAGCCCCTCTCGCCAAGGGACAAGGAACAGTCTGGGAAGCTTCTACCTGGAGACCTTGTCTCCAGCAGAGTTAAAGCTGGGAACCCGCTTCCAGAACCAAATAACCAAGTGCAGCATCCCAAACCCACCCTTTCCAGGAGAACACTGCCATCCCCACCAGCGTTTGAGTCCCCACACAAACCTCTCTCCAACTAAAAGCACATCTGTGTGTGAGAAACAGGAATTTTAAACCCCAGTATTAAAGGGGTTTTGAGAACTTTTGGAGAGGGGGCACAAAAAATGCTATTCTTGAAAAGATCCCTTTCTAAGTTAAAATTTTATTAAACTGCAGCTGCTGGGAGCCAACAGCAAGCAGGGAATTCCAGGGTACTCCATTCCCTCCAGTGGTAATTTATGATTTACTTTTGTAATAACTGAAGCCATAAGGAACTCATTGGATTAAGGAGTCTCATTATTTATGTTGTGGAACAATAATATTTAACTGCATAAAGCCACATATCCACCCATGCAGCCCATCCCTCCATATGAGGCAGACTGCATTTCATAAGCAAAACCCTGGCTCGATGGGAATGCTGCCATTGAATTCCAATAGTGCCTGCACTTCACCGTGCGTGTTGTAGTTCAAGGTTGATTTTAAAAGCCTGTTACATCATCACCACGGGCAGCAAAACACAGACATCAGATAAACACAGACAGAGACAGCAGCAGCATCACCCCACATCCCACCAAGGACAGGCAGGATGGGTGTCACGGCGGGATGTGGCTGCCACATCCCTGGAAGTGTCCAAGGCCAGCTTGGACGGGGCTTGGAGCAACGTGGGATAGTGGAAAGCGTCCCTGCCCATCGCAAAGGGGTGGAATGAAATGGTCTTTAAGGTCCTTTTCAACCCAAACTATTCTCTGATTGCCCTGGGGCCAGCTGCTGTGGCCCAAAATCACGCAGCTCCATGTGCCAGCACCCAAAAAATGCCACGGGGGGAACCAGCACTGTCAGCAATGGGTACCTCACTCCCACAGCTGGCTTTGGTCACCTCAGAGGATGAATTATGCCCCAGGGTTTGGGGATTTAGGAGGAGGAGGGGATCCCCTGGGCTTGGCCCCCTGCACCCCCACCAAGCCACTCATCAACTCAACCTGATTGAAAGCAACATCTCCCAGGGCTTTACACGAGAAAAAGATGGACTTTTGTCAGAGCACAAAAATCTCCTGGCAAAAGGATCAAAGCAGCCGTCCTGGCTCTCCCAGCCCCGCTGTCAAACTTCATCTGCCTTTGCTGGAAACCCACGGCAACTTTTCCCTGCGTCCCCTCCCAGGAGAAGGTGAGGCCACTCACTCCGCCAGCTCCTCCAAGCTCCGGTACACGTCGTCGTCATTTTCCGTGGTCTCCTCCGAAGGGAAGGGCCTGGGAAGGAAAGGAATGACAGGGTTATATTGATGCCTCACCCCTCACAGCAGAGCCCCTGAACTCAGCCCAGCCCTGAGCATCCTGCTGCGCAGAGGCTGTTTCGGAACAAAATACTCATTGCAAATCCGTTTTTGTCCCAGAATGACAGCATCTCTGCTGCTTCCCAGGGGCAGAGCCGGCAGGACAGGGCAGCAATCCAGGTGGAGAGGCTGGCTGAGCACACAGGGCAGCTCTCAGGCACCAAAATGAGGAGCTGCATGGTCTGACAGCACCTCAGTGGCTGAGCCCCTCCTGCTGAGCTGGCACTGCACAAACTCCTCAGGAATCTTAATTCCAGCCCGGTGTTGGATTTATTGGGATGGAGAAGCACCGTCTCCTCCAGCGATGGAGCATTTCTACCTGTGAGCTCCTTCCCTGCTCGGCCAGGCAGGGCTGGGCACTCTGCACTGCTTCCCACGGCACCTCCCAGCGATCCCACTGGAAGGAATGAGTCCGTAGGAGCCCCGGGCTTCCTCATCTTAACCACTTTGCGACAGCTGAAAAAAGTTAAACCCCTGGAGAGGAGGGAAAGGACACCAAAAGGGCAGAAAGGAAAGAGGGGAGAAAGCAGATTAAAAGAGCAAGGGAGGGAGTGGGGGGAATACAAGAATTCCTTGGCTCGTTCTGAAGCAATAACCAAATAATGTATGAAGGAGATGAAAAATACTGTTTTAATTAAACCCCACGTATTATTGCTGGCACGGGGCCAGGGTGGGCTGTGGCTCTGTTGGGGCTGGATGCACCTTGTGGCTACGGCTGTGCCGGGCTGGGCGTCCCCACGGGCACTGCCAGCCTTGCTGCAGCCCCAGCACAGGGACACGGAGGGGTGGCAGCAGGGCAGCTCTGCCCGTCCCTCCCGGGCATCCTGGAGAAGGCAGGTGGGGCTTCCCAGGCTGTGAGCCACAGGGATGGGACTGATGCTGCAGAGGCACAAAGCTGGCTACACGTGAACCTCTAGCTGCCCTCAAGAGCGATTTCCTCCTCTTCCCTCCCATCCTCTCTGTCCATGATAGATCGCCTCTCCTGAAAGATTTAGTACGTGGCCTGGTTAGCCCCCGAATTTGCTATTTTTGGATGCTTTCACTGGCATTAATTTGCTTTCTCTCCCCTGCTACACCTCACCCTTCTTCGGCGAGCAGCTCCAGACCGAGCATTTTGAAACAGCGCTGAGACCTGCAGCGAGTTCCACTAAAACCCCGAGCAGGGGGTGAGCCCAGGGGGGAAAAGAGCTGTGGTGACCCCGGTCATGGAGTGGGATCATTCCAGCTATCACAGCTGCCCTGCCTCTGCAACAAGGAGCAACCAAGGTGTGTCCAACCACGTCCATGTGCAAAGCAGCAACGCCGGAGGGGGAAGGCAAGGGACGCAAAGCTCCGGCAAGAAAGCAGAACTCAAGGGTGACCTCTGTTTAAGCACCACTTGTTACAACAACAATAAAAAGAAATCCACCACGAGGCACGACCTCCTTTCTTTTACGTGCATCTTCTGCTCTTCATCTCTGACTGTTTCCCTCCCCAGCGCTCGCCATGCCGGAGAGAAAGAAGTAAAAGAGTCATAAAGAATATTAAAATCACACGCACACATCTCCAGCCGTAAATCTGGGCTTGAGGTGTAATTGGCTCCCGTGATACAACCCCCCATGTAAGACAACGAGGCAGCAAAGGGAGAGGAATATTTTCTAATCAGAGTTTCGTGGGGATGCAGCTCCCCTGGCCCTCCCAGCTTCACCTTGACTGTCAGTGAAGGCCCAGAGTGAAAGTCAGGGCAGGGGAGGAGTTAATAACCTGTGTCCCTGCAGTGGCAGCTAATGGCTAAATAAGGACTCACAGAACGCACTCAGAGGGAGAAGTCACACCAGGGTGAGGATTACTAAATGGACCATCCAAAATTTGGAGCTGAAGGGCAGCTTTCTGGACAAAGCCTTGGGTTTTTCCTTTGTTCATCCCTTGTTCTTCCCCAAGAGTTTTAAGTGCAACGACACAATTTAATTTAGCTCTACCAACAGCCACTATTCAAAATATCTCCTTACTTTTGACTTAAGCTCCCTTATACATCCATTTAGGTTATTTGTTTGTCACCGAACACACCTGAGCTGGCTGCAGAAATGGATTTGATGTGGTGGGGCAGAGCGGGTAAGGAGAGATCTACTCTCACTCCCACCCCACCAGATCCCCATCAAGGCAACAAAAAGAAAAGCCAGCTGGGTGATCTTTTAACCCAGCATTTCTCACAAGCACAGGGGTTTCACTGAGAACCTTCACACAGATCATCCACTTGGCCCCAGCCACGCAGGGAGCAGCGTCGCCACCCAGGTGGGTGAAGGTGCTGCATGTTCCCCAGCCACGAGCTCCCCAACAGCAAACACCAGGTTTGGGACCAACCTCTGCGTCATTTTTGTTGGTAAAATGAGTAAAAATGATGTCAATCAAAATGTCTAGAAGCTGCTGATTCCCCGAGAAATTCTTACAGACCTCCAGGCACGTTGCAGTTTCTTGTGTAGTTTAAAAAGCCACAGCCAGGATTCCCAACAGCAATGAGTATTTTGAGTCCGCTGAAACCCAACAGGTCTGCAGAGACACCAGTTTATTAAAATTCATTTGAAAACGTCTCTTATTTCGTATCTTTAGCTAAGCACCAGCTTCTTTTACTCCAGCACCATGCAAAACCACCTGCTGAGCCATTCATCCTCCCAGCCCCATCCCGCTCAGATGAAAAGCAGAAGCCCCCCGTGCCATCAAACAGTGCTGGAACGGGCTCTCAGAGATAATAAAGCTCCCAAAGCAGACTCCTTCCCAGACAAACCCCACAGCACTCAACAGCATCGCTTCCAGAGATCAAAGGAGGGGAGGGAAGTGGGATCGATCTGATGTGTTTGTTTTAGAGCCGGAAAGGGAAGAAAAGACCAAGCAATTTGTTAGGGAGTTTAGAGCGAGCTGCTCCTCTGAGGGCAGGACTTGTGGCACATGATGCTTCCTGACAGGTGATGCAAAGCACCCCCTTGATCTTACAAAACATTTTGGCCCCTTTCTAGATTCCGCAGAGCTCCCTGCAAATGTAACACGGGCAGAGCCAGCCACAGCCACAGCGCATCACCCAGGGGGACAAACAATTAATCAATTAATATTTCACGAGGCACCTCATGCAAGAAAACCCCTCCCTTGCTCTCAGGCTGCCCCACGATGCCTCCCACACCGCATCCTCACGGTCCATTCTTGCACAGCGAATCTCTTGGCGCTGCCTGACTGCTCTCTCTGAATTATTTAATGGGAAGAGCCAGGTAGGCTGCAATTCTAACAGCAATAAACAGGGCGGTTTATTTATTTATGAGCATATTTCAGCATCTGGGGTGCCTTGTCCTAGCAACCGAAGCCAGCTCTTCACCTCTGCAGAGCGCAGAGGGTCAGGGATGGGGCAGCTTCAGCCTGGTAATTTTGTACAGCAGCATCTTGGCCTCAAATCCACGTGGGGCAGAGCAAGGGGGACCTGGCATGGTTTATTCACCATTTTTCCAATCTCCACTCCAGTTTCTTGGGGTCAAACTCCAGCCCTGGGAACAGCAAGCCTGGTGAGAAGCAGAGAGGGTGGAAATGTCCCGCTCAGGGCTCTCCATCCCAAGGAGCTGCTCTCAGCGGAGATGGTTTGTCAGGCAGATCTGCAAGGAAGTTTTCCTGACTTGTGCTAACACCCTCAGGAGTCTAAAGGAGGTGATTTATCCCTTTCCTGAGGGGGATTCCAGCCTCCCAGCACCGGCAGGATTATCTCCCCCTGTTTTCCAAAGTCCAGGGATAACACTTGAGTGTTTTAAAAAGCAGGTGGAGTGTGCGACACCCGGGAAACCTGAGCTGCTCCCATCTGCCATCCCTTCTGCCAGGGATTTCTTCAGGAACGGGAAGGACCAGAGCCTCAAGCTGGTGCAAAGGAGCTTCTGCAGCTCTGCTGGGATGGACAGGGCTCTGCTGAGCCCTCCTGGCCCAGAACGTGGCAGAAAAACATTTCCACGGGGTGGAATCTACAGCCTGGAATTACACCCTGCAGGACTTCCAGCTGCCCTGGCTGGGTGAACAGACCCTCCCACATCCCTGCTCCGAAGGAAGCACCGAGGCAATGCACAGAAAACCCACAGAACACTGATTTCACCAACGCCTTGGGCTTCAGGCTGTGCCTTCCATGTGAGTTTGGGTGTGGGGTTCACAGCCCCACAGCTCCCATGCTTCCAGAAGAGTCCTTCCGTCCCACTGCTGAGGTTTAATGCTGCTTCAACCCCAAAATTTCACACTTGGCTGTTCCCAGCACATCATTTTGATAGCTCCAACCCTCTCCTTTTCTTTTCTCCTCCTCTTTTCCTCCAGGAGGGCGAGTCGCTCTGTGAGCATGGCATCACCCCACCCCTGTGGCTGTGTCCCCTGTCAGCTGTCAGTTCTGGAACCCTGGGCACACCATCCTGAGCGCTCCTCCAGCTGCCCCGAGAAAACCGCGTATTTTTCCAAGACTTTTGCACATCACTGAAAATGCCTTCCTCATCTCCTTCATGGAATTAGGCAGATTAAAGCAGCATTAATTTACAAAGAGGTGGCTGTGAGGCGACCAGAGACCAGCAAAGAGGTGACCTGGAGCTGCTTCTCCAGCCCTGCCCTCGACCCAGGCAGCACCTCCAAGATTTTGGTTCCCATCTGTGAAATGGGAGCAGAGTCAGGGAATGATTTTGGTCAAGTGCTGCGAGATAAAACCACACTATTAATGCCCCCAAAATCCATTTATATAAAGCAGAACAGAATCAATTCTCCCCGTGCAGAACAAGACACATCAGAGCATACCAAAAGCTGCTGAATTTAATTAAAATCGTACTAGTTTTTTTTTTACATTACTCATCTCTGGAAAGAAGCACCTCACGCGGCGCCAAATTTTAGACACATCCTCTGAAAAATTACGGTTTGCTTTTATTTGTGGTCTGGAACTTGCAGAAATTCTCTCAAGATTAATTCTGATGGAAATTCAGTGGGGAAAGAGCGAGTTACATCACCCGATAATACAAAGATGATGATGATTTTGCAGGAGAGCACTCGGCGCAGCGTCAGCGCCCAAGGGCGAGCTGCAGGTCCTGCTTTATCCTCAGCTCCAGTCTGAACTGAGCATTTCTGGAGATGAGAAGACAAGAAAATAACAGCTCGTATAATTTTATGTTTCAACACATTATCGCATTTTTAAAAAACCCTCGTGTACCAATGCCTCGCTCAGGCAAGAGGGATGATTTTCTCCTCACTTCAGCTCCACGCTGACGAGAACAGATGGATAAAATCATAAGGGGAATCCAGAAATGTCTTTCTTGAAAAGAAAGGAGAAAAAAGAACCCAGACCCTGTGGGGTAACAGCACAACCAACCCCTAGAGAATGATTGCTCCAGTAAAGACCTGGGATGCATCCCATCCAACAACATCCACTGCCTCACACTGGAAAACACCTGGCGAAAACATAAATCCTGAAGTCCCCATTTATAACTTGCAGCAAAGCAGCACAAAGAGATCTTTCAGCACTCTGAGTTTTTCTGCTCTACCTGAGCAGCTGCCATCCTATGAAATGTGTGCCAATAAAAATAAATAATTGCCTAAATGGACCTTTCAGCCTGATTCCAGGCCAGCCCCAGCACTGCTGTCTGCAGGGAAGCACCACCAGCCCAGCCCAGCCGAGAGGGGCCCAACTGTGCAGCACAGCCCAGCTCCAAACAGCCCAGTCCCAGGGCCAGCAGGAATCCCTTCCCCAGGAAGCTGCAGACACACCTGGGCTGTCCCAGAGCACCCAAGTGCCCCTCTCCAGGCACAGCCCACAGCAGTGTCCCTGTCCCCCAGCCCCCCAAGCCCCCTGTTTGGGACCAGCTGAGCCTGGAGCCCTTCTGCATCCCTGGGGCATCCTCGGGGCAAGAGCTGCATTTTGGGGAGGCAATCGGAGGTGCTGGAAAGGACCCGCAGGGTGGGCGGTGACACAGGAGGAGCTCTGGGGGAAGCACCACGCGGGCAAAGCCGGTGAACAGTGCCAAGGCAGGTGACCCCAAAACCCAGCAAGCCCCACCCGAGCCCACCCAGCAGAGCTGAGCCCATCAGAGCTGTGTCTTCATCATGCAAAGCTGCTGGAGGGGAGGGGGACGGAGAAGCTGCCTTTGCTGTGCGAGCAGATGCTTATGGGGTGACCTCAGCATCCCCCCAGCCTACAAAGCAGCCGTGCAGGAAAACATGTCAGGGATATTTTTCAGGCTCTCTGTGAGGATACAAACTTGCCAAAATAAATGTGTTAAGAACGTTTTTTAAGCGGGAAAGCAGCAGCTTTTCAGCCAAGGATTCTGCTTATCAACAAATGGAGGAGCTTTATGGTGACTCCTAAAGGTTTGCTGGTGACACAAGAAACAACCTCCCCTTGACCTCCTGCTGGTGAGGTCTGTGCTGAGCCTCTCTGGGTCTGTGCTGGTGACCAGCTCCAGGACTGGTCCCAGCTCCAGGAGAGCTTTGGACAGCAACCGTACCTATTTCCAGCCATGGATCCTCCCGCAGCCTTCTCCGTCCGTTTTACAGCACCGCTTAAAGTGTGTACACGGAAAACACAACGGCAGTAAAAGAATAATGGGCAGACTGCAATTCCAGAGAGCCGCTGGCAGGGAATGAAACAGTCCTTGTAAAACCAACCTTCAGGAGAAGAGGTCCCCTAACAACCTCTTCACCAGAAGACACTTGAAGACTTAATTGTTAGCGCCTTTAATTGCTTGCCATTTTCACACCCAGCTGGATCCGCCTCCCATCCCCGGGGGGAGCGGGAGCAGAGACCAAACCTGCCCTCCTGGAGAATCCTTGCAAAGGCCATAACAGATCTTCCCCCGTCTCCCTTCTCTCCTTCAGGACAGCGAGGGGAACATCCTGATCAGCTCCAGCTTGTGCCACCACATCTTCTGCAAGGACTGGGGTTCGCTGGTGGGATCACAAAGCCCTCTTACAGGGCCACCCCCACTGCAAACAGAAGGGTATCCCCACACCGCAGTGAGGCTCAGTCAGATGGGGAGATGGATTCAAGTCATGAAACCTGGACAAAACTCCAGGTTTCGTTTCAAACTGGTGGCTGAACCACCGAGGAATTTCCTGATCCCCCAGTGACACACACTGGGATCACGGACACGCAAGTTTTGTGGGGCAGGGGCTGCAGGTCCAGCTCCCTGTGCCCCCTGCTCCTCCCCTGCTGGCAGCAGCCTAGGCACCTCCTGCCAGCAATGCTGCTCTGCCTCTCCCTTCCCACCCCTCCTGACTTTCCCCCCCAACATGCATCCTGATATTATTGGCAAGCTGTTAACTACAGAAACTCCGGGGCTGATAATGCTGCAATCCTCATCTTGAGCCCGTTTGATGCTTCACCTGGGCAAAGGGGAGCAGGGATGAGCCCTGTCAGCAAGGCAGGGGCTGCAGGGAAGTCTCTGGATCAATCCTCACTGCTGGCAGGATGCTGGTTCTCATTTAGCTGCCTTGAACATGCCTGGAGGTGGCTCTAACCTAGGCTAATCCCAGTGCTGAGCCTCGCCTCGCCTCTCCTCTCCCTCTCCTCTCCCTCTCCCAGAATCCTGCAATGGTTTGATTTTGAAGGGACCATAAGGATCATCTCATTCCAATCTCCCTAATCCAGCTGCCACTATCCCAGGTTGCTCAGAGCCTCATCCAGCCTGCCCTGGAACACCTCCAGGGATGGAGCATCCACGGCTTCTCTGGGCAACTGGTTCCAAAAAAAAGGAGACGGGATGGCAGGGATGGCCACTCAACAGGGTGCCTGTGGGCAACCCAGCCCGACAGCCACTCCCACTGGATCTGGACTGGTCATTTCTTCTTCCAACAGGACACTGACCCCAAGGGCTCCTGCCTTGGCCCCAAGATAGGGAAAACTCATCCCTGTGTCCTTCCTTCCATGACCCAGCCAAAGCATCACCGCTGCTCCTGTGAGAGAAAGCCTCGCCTGACAACCAGGATTCACCCTCCTGCCCATTTGCAAACGTCTTGAACTCTCTTTTATTAACTGTGGTGCCTTCTGAGGAGAGTCACCGAGAGGTTCAGTTCATATAGAAAGGATTTACTCAGATTTAGGGCCTCCATAAAGGCCTTTGAACATGCAAAAAACCCCTTCCCGTTCTCAGCTGGGCTTCGCTGTGCGCACATTAAAAATGCATGCAGGCAGCACGAGCCAATATTCCTTAACCTCCTGCTTTGCTTGCAGAACTCTGCTTCCAGGAAAAACATATATCTCAGGGAGATGAATAAACACATGCCCCCTCCTCTGCTCAGAGCTCACATTCACCCCCCGGAGCACGAGGTGGATGAGGGAGCCCAGAGGACGCCAGGATGTGCCACAGGCAGCAGGGAACACTCATGGCTGTGGCAGGAAAGTCTTAAGGGAAAACAAAACCAAAAATAAAAAAAAAAAAGCTTTAAGAAAATAATTATAATCCTGGTTTACTGGGACCTGCAACAAGAAGTCTTGTTGTCCTCCAGAGAGCTGAGTTTGCTCAAGAAAACTTGGAATGAGAACTCGGAAAGGGAATGAAAACTCTTGCTCCAAAGCACAGGAGAAGCTTTGCACGACATCCCTGGGCAAAGACCACACTGCTACAGAATCCTCCAGGCTGCCTGGGAAGTGCCAGTCAGCGTGGGAATGGGGTAATGGAATTAGGGCTGCAGTGGAAAATCCTGGCTGGATGATAAAGGCTCCTTGTTCAGGGACAGCCAGGGATGGAGCACAGTGGAACTTCTCCCTGGAAGTGCTGACAGTCCTCCAAAAAGACGGAGGGAAGGATGAGAACCAATACCAATTAAATAAATCTCCTCTCCTGGGCAATGCCACACATGAGGATCTGCTCTTTGTCCCTATGTACAACCCTTTGGGACAACGGAGGGATGAAAATCCCAGCAAAAAGTTCCTATGCCATCAGCACAGAGCCTCCTTCCTGCAGGATTTGTGGAAGCAGCCCTGGGATGGGGACAAAGCAGGCAGAGGATGGTCACAGCAGGGCTGTAGCTACAGCTGCTGCACATTAAGCACATTGCAAATAAAACACTGCATTCAGGATCGAGTTTTTGCTCTGTTTTTGCTGCTTGTTTCTTGGAAGAAACACTCTGTCATCTCCACAGAGCTGTCCTGATAGCTATCTGGAGTACTCTGGAAAACAGGGCTCCTCTGCCAAGGTTCCTGTAGCCAGAAATTATTAAGACAGAAAGAGTGATTTTTTTTTTTCACTGAACAGCATACGAGATTGATTTTTATTTTTCTACACGCCATGAAACTTATTTAAGGACAAGTAATAGGCTTTGGGATTTATTTCACTCTTAATTTGCGTGATCCTGATTCTCAGACCCTAAAATAGGGATTGGAGCAGAGCCACATTCGTGCTGTGGGGCTGAAGACCATACAATCCGCACAGCATCCAAATTTCACTGTATTTACCATGGTTTTAAGCACTGGGCCTATGCCAACAAGATCTTTCCCACTTCCAATGGAAGCATCTTCACTGGGAGAGGAAAGAGGATGGACCTCAATGAGCTGAGGGGCAGTGGTGGCTGATGCCAGCAGTCCCTTCAGGGAGCCAGAGCCGCTGCTGGCTCCCACAAGATTAGATTAATTCAGATTAATTCATCTGAGATTAGTTTCTGTCGTTGATGGGTTTGTGACGGTGCCGCAAGAAATCACCTAATTTAAAGGAAAGAAGATGCAGCAATGGACAAAGCCAGGGCTCTGTGGCTGCAGGGGACAGCGAGGTGGGAGGGGACACTCCCAGGAGAGTATTTTCCTTGAATTATAGAATTCATTTCTAGTCTAGTCCGTTCTGTTTTCCAGCTAAAGGAGTGACAGCATTCTCTGTTCCTGCAGAGCTGGAGGAGAAACAGGGTTAATACACAGGAAAACAGGGTTAGAAGCAAGGGCTCGCTGAGCTCTGTGCTATTCTTGTGTAATTGTGGTGCCAAAGGCTTCCAAGATAAAGGATTTTAGTGGGAACTGTAAATGCCAGTTGTAAAATGAATGAGAAAAAGCCACATACCCACAAGAATAGCAAAGCCTCCCTTGTCCCTGGATCCCAGCTATGCCCAGCCCTCAACACAACCAACAGGGACTCAGCCAAGGCCTTCCCAAGGGATGGCGGCTCCTTCACCCTCTGAGCTGCATCCAGGACCTCTTTCCCTGCCTTGGGAAGGGCTTTTCCAGGGATGACACCCTGGAACCCCTCCCAGTGATGCCCCAAGACTTAAAGCCAGCCCTTGCCAAGGCACTGCAGTTTGTGCACGTAAATCCCCCATTGCTTCCAGCCTCCAAACTCCTCGGATGTTCCCTTCCCTTAAAATAAAATCAGTGCAGGCTCCGCCAGGACTCAGGGCTATCATCATAACAAACAGCCCTTAACTTACAGCACATCTTTATTCCCCCAACCCCTGCCCCCTGCATCTCCCCCCAGCCCTGCCGGGATCTGTCGGATCCGTGTTTAACAGATGGGAAGGCTCCGAGCTGGTTTTACACGTGAAAAGCTGTTCCCTTCCAGCACTCTCAGTGCAGGCAAGGCAGGGAAAATATGTTCCAACAGTGGGAATCGTGGCAGGGGGTGCCAGGGATGGGTGGCAGGGCTGGGAGCGGGGCAGGGACCCCATCCAGCCTGAATCCTTCATCCTGGCTGTGCCCGGCCTGGGATGCACCACAGATCCCCACCCAGAACAGCAGCAGGACACACGCTGTGGAGAAAATCAAATGTGTTCTATAGTTGGGGGGTGAAAACACACACAC
>VWPU01013836.1:0-70199 GCA_013398955.1 Callaeas wilsoni | reverse complement strand
ATATACAATATATTGTAGTTATGACACATTATAATGTCCCAACATTGTTTCAGTTACTGAAGAATTTGTATATTTTCTAATACAGTTTGTAAGGCACAAGAGAAGAGTCTCCAGATTCCGTTTCTTGTCTCTCAGAGGTATTGATGCATTTTCACTCTCCGTGCTGATGAGTCCCCTGTGAGCAGTGACTGCTCAGGCCCCAGCGCCAGCGGGAGAGTTCCCGGCTGGGCCGGCAGGGCAGGGCTGTCGCTGCTCTCTCAAGGCAAACTAAAGGCGCACGTTGAGCGCGGCGGAGAGAGAGCTGTGCTGGAAACCCCTTTGCAGCAGGGCTGTGCAGCCGGGCCGGCGAAGCCACCGCAGCCACGCTCTGGCGCTGACCACGGCCAGGGAGCCGAGCTGCGTTAGAAAGGCAGCGCGAGTCTGGCGTGGGCGAGGAGCAGCGGCTGCTCCCTGCCAGGCTTGCTGTGGCTGTAAGGTGCTGCAAAGGCTCTTCTCACCATTTTCACTTGTGTTTTGCACACAAAACATCCACCAGAAGGAGCTCGCAGCTGACCCTGTGGCTAGAGCCTTGCACCCTCTGCTCCCCTGTCCTTGCCCAGGGCCTGCTCAGCAGAAAGCAGCTGTGGCGTCACTTCTGGAGTCCGTGCAACTTCTACCCCGACAGAATGGTTGGGGTTGGCAGGGACCTCAGAGCTCATGTATTTCCAGCTGATTATCTCCTGCTCTGCGTGTCCCTCCCTCGGACAGGTGTTTCCTCTTTCCTTCTCTCTCCCTGCCTCTCTCCCTGCCTCAGTTATCTCCCAGCCCCACCGAGAGAGGGGAGACCATCAGGGAGGTGAGTGACTACCACGCTCGGGGAAAATCTCCACCAGTCGGGTTTTGTAGCCTGGAGGAGGCGCAGGGGAGACCTCATTGCTCCCCACAACGCCCTGACAGGAGGGGCAGTGAGGGGGGGGCGGGCTCTGCTGCCGTGGCCGAAGGGAAAGGAGGAGAGGAAATGGCCTCAAATGGCACCAGGGGAGGGGCAGAGTGGAGATTGGGAAAGAAAATTTCTGTGGAAAAGTGGTGAGGCCTTGGGATGAGCTGCCCAGGGAGTGGTGCAGTCCCTGTCTGTGGGAGTGCTCAGGAGGAGTCTGGATGTGGCCCCTGGGGACAGGGTTTGGGGTCATGCTGGTGCTGCTGGGGTGCTACCGGATGACCTTGAAGGACTCTTCCAACCCTGCTGATTCAGTGATGCTGTGATCGCTGCGGCACTCGAACACCCAGGCTGGGTTCCACGGAGTGTTTGCCCCCGCCACTCCTTTTTCCTGGTACACAGAGCGAGGAAGGGCTGAGGCAGCACCGCCTGGAGTCCAGCTCCATCTGCCGGGAATTTCAGCGAGTCACAGCAGCCGCGGCGCGCCGGGAGCCTCCTCCCTGTCCCCCCTCCTGCCTGCGCTCCGCAGGGGATACTGACCGCCTCGGGGCCATGGGGGAGAGCAGAAGCCCCGGTCTGGCAGGACTGGCCAGGCCGGGCTCTGACCAGCCTCATCCTTCCCCTGCCACGGCCTCGCCGGGCCAAACTGAAGCAGCAGCAACCGTGCTGTGCTGTGTTGTGCCTGGGGGGGGGTTCTCCTTCTGCGTTGCAGAATTGCACAGGTGGAGCTAGCAGAATTAGAGAATATCCTGAGTTAGGCACCCACAGGGAATCGAGTCCCAACCCTGTCCCTGCCCAGACCCCCCAACAATCCCAGCCTGGGCATCCCTGGCAGCGCTGTCCAAACGCTCCTAGAGCTCTGGCAGCCTCGGAGCCGGGACCATTCCCTGGGGAGCCTGGGCAGCGCCCAGCACCCTCTGGGGGAAGAACCTTTCCCTGATCTCTAGCCTGAATCCCTCCTGGCCCAGCTCCAGCCGCTCCCTGGGTGCTGTCAGGTCCCAGGGAGCAGAGATCGGAGCTGTCCCTTGGGAGGAGCTGCAGACCCCAATGAATCTCCTCTCAGTCTCCTTTTCCCCAGCTGGGCAAGCCAAGGTTCCTCAGCCATTCCTCGTGTGGCCCCTCCAGACCCTTCACCATCATCATGTCCCTCCTCTGGACACTCTCTAGGAGCTTTGCGTCCTTCTCACAGCCCAGAGCTGCGCCCAGGACTCGAGGTGAGGCCACTCCAACCCAGAGCAGAGCTGGGACCTTTGGGGCCCCCGAAGGTGTTCAGCTTAGAAGGACCCATTCCCATCCTCTGGCCCAAATGTTTTTAGCAATGCCATCTGTACAGTTTGTGTTTAACATTTCAAGAGGGTGTGGTAACAGCCGAGGTTTTTTGTTCCCGGGGCTCGTGTCCATGACAGTTGTGGCCTCTGCCTTTTTTTCCCCCGTTAAGTCCCTCTTCTCTCCGACAGGGAAAAATGATTTCTTCTTCCATCCAGCCCAGCTCAGCCATTCTCCAGGAAGACCTGAGTCAGATGTTTGGTACCTAAACCAAATACCTGAGGAAGGTGGGGAAGAGGGAGACAATTGCTGGAGGGAGACACACAGTTACTGAACCAGCCTAATGTAAACAAGATCTAAAGCAAGAGTTCAAAGTTATTAAAACTAGGGGAAAATGCCAAAGAAGGAAATTCTTCTCTGTTCAGTCACCCAGCTCTGGAGCCAATGAAACCTGCTTCACTGTTCCTGAAAGATGATTTATGGACGTGTTTTTTATAGTGGAGACAACAATAACAACAACCTCCCCTCCGTGAACCTTTTCATCCACGGAGCTCAAAGGGCTTCTCAAAGATCAGTGCCACTTGTGCAAGGAGGAAACCGAGGCACAGGAGGGGAGGGATTTTGCTCCAGCAAGTGAAGAAGCCAGGGATAAAGCCCGAGTTAGGTACAATCCGTGCTAAGATGCATCACTCAGCAAACAGAAGTCAGAAAGCTCCATCCACAGAGTGTGTGAGTGGTGGTACAAATGAGAAAAGAGGCACCTGAGGAATTGAACTCAGAGAAATGCTGAGCAGCAGCTGTGAGAAAATGAGGTTATTCTCCTCTTTCCATTATTTGCCTCCATCAGCATGACAGAAGAGAACATGATTCCTAAGATGGTTTAGCTCTAGCACATTTGTCTTATCAAGGCTAGGGAAAAAAAAATGCAGGAGTTTTTGGTTTGTTTTTTTTTTCTCCCCAGCTTTTTACAGCTGGAGAAACCACAATTTGGGGGACTGTTCTTGCATCTTTTTAACAGACAATGAAAAACCTCATTCTCTTAACAGAACTGTTTTTGGTCTCCTAGAGTTTTTTTCTGCTTCCTAATTGCAATATCCACCTGGGAGGGAGAAGAGATTGGAAATATAATTTTGCTTATTTAAAGATTTGGAATAAATTTGACCTTCTGCTTGCCCCTCTTCTCCCCCAACTCCCTCCTCCCTCCTGTGCCACTGAAACCATCTTTGTGTGGGAGGCAAATCTCAATATCCCTGTTGATATTACTGCAGAAAGGCACAAAAATATCCCTCACAGGAGAGTCTGGAGGGGCCTCTCTATTCCCCCCACTCTTTTCTGAGTGCTCTGTAGTCCTGAAAGCCTTGAGAAGTGACAAAATTCACCACCCACAAAGAAGGGACTTCATGAGAGGCTTGTTTGTCATCTTTGGTGGAACCACCCTGGCTGAGGGAACGCTTGGAGACGTCTTGAACAGAACACGTGGTGTCTTAATGAGAACTAAGGTGCATGGAAGACTTCAGGAAGCTGAAAATGCCCAGCTTGGCCGTGGGGTGCTGAGAAAGGAGATAAATATTTCCCAGCAGGTAATATGGCTGAAGACCCAGGGAAGCTGGGCACTACACAGAAGGATCCCAAAACTCAGCTCAGACTAACGGGATCACGCTGGGAAAGGCAGGACTGAGAGGTGTCTTGAACACCTTTAAAGCCTTAGGGCTGTGAGGTCACCCTGGTCTGGACAGCGCTGAAAATCAACCAAAATCCCTGGATTTTGGCCTCTCACACCTGGGGCTGCTTGGGAATACTTGGGATGGGCTGTGGTGCAACGTGCTGACTCACCCCAACCTTGTCATGCTGCTTCCCACAAAGTGAGGGTCCTGGAAGGGCCAGCATTCCCAGGATTGGCAGGCTGCAGCATTTGGCAACAAAGATCATTCAGCTTTCATCGTTTTCAAAAGGATGCCACTGAAGAATTTTTCAGGACCACGCTGCCAGATGCTCGCCATGTGCAGAAAGTTTTGATTTTCTGTTCGAAAATGGAACAACTTCCACTCATCCAGCCCCAAAAGCGTAATTCCCGTGGGATGGACATGCTGGCATTGGACTGACATCCCTCAAAGTTACCTGTGCTGGACTGACATCTCCGTGCTCCTGGTCTGCAGGAAGCTGGAGAAATATCAATGAGGAGGGGCTAGAACTGAAAAAGAAAGGGAAGATTTTCTTCCCCTATTCCACAAATTTAGCTACAGTTTTATGGGGCAAAAATGAAACTGGACACATTCCTGTGTAAAATAAACCTTGTTTAAGAGCAGCTCATTTCAGAGAGGAAGGGTGAAGTTTGCCACAGGAGCTTCATGCAGGGATGTTGCTGTTTCAGTGAAAATTCGCTGATTTTCAAGGAATTTCAGGTCCCTTCCAACCCAAGCCATTCTATGACTCTGTGAACTGGGAGGTCTCAGTCCTGAGGGATTCTGGTGTGAGAAAACGGGGAGATAAATGGGAGTAAACATCCAGCAGGAATAAAGCACTTCCAGTTGTCAGAGAGCTCCCCAGGAGCTGTGCCTGGGTCTCCCCTGCTCGCAGGATGTGTCGAGTGTAAATTTGCCACTTAAACCTCCCCAGAAAAGCTACAGCTGTTCCCGTCTTTGAGGCATCGGAAAGTAAAACAGCCTGAGGCAGTTTTTGCGTGCTCCAGGAAACAATTCTGTATCAGCAGGGAGCATGTTCCCTCTCCTTCGCCAGCCTCCCTTCCCTCAGGAACCAGCGTTTTCCTCGGCGCAGAGCTGCCCCCCCTCCCTGCTCTGAAAGCAGGCTGTGTTCGAAATCTGTGTATTAGATTTTCTCCCTAAATTGCTTTATCCTCCTCTCGAAAAACCCAAACAATTCCCAGACAGTGACTCGTGCTGACTAATCCAGTCTGGGAGACTTCTAGGTGTCCCTGTAACTTAAAACCAGCAAACAAGCTTCCTAATTCAGTAGCTAGACATTCCAACGGGGACCTGGAGGTTCTGGGCTTTTATTTTCCTTCTCCTCAGGGTTAAACATGCTTTTATCTCCGCTGTGCCTCCCTCCCCCAGCAGGCAGGAGTTGGGATGAGCTGGAATTCGGACATTCCTTTCCTGCCTACACTTAAAAGTCCTGCTCCACAGGGCATCCCGGAGCCCTCAGCTGAAGTAAAAACAGGGAGCAAAGGCGATGTTCTTCCAGAGGTGCCTGGGAGTAATAATCGAGATATTCCCAAATCACCTCGCAGCCCTGTAAGAAACTCGGTGTTGCAAGAAAGATACGGGGACAGGGAGAAATTGTATTTTTGGCCCTTTTACAGTGCTGGGCTGAGTCACATTTTAGTCACGTCTGGAAAGCACAGGGCCACCGGCAGGCCCTGCAGTCCGGCATTGCAGCAGGGACAGATTCCTAAGCTCTGGAGGCTGTGAACAAGCTGTGTCTGGGAGCAGATAATGCAGTTTATTGTCTGCTCCGTGACCACACACGCTGAGCCGGGAGCCAGCATTCCCGGCCCACCCAGGGAAGGGCATCTCGCTCCTGCCCCACGGATCCAAGCGCCTTGTGTCGCCACTGGGAAGGGGGAGAAGCCGTGTGCACCCCGGGAAACACACGTGGGTTATGGTCCCAGAACATCTGGGGAGCTGGACACACCTGGGTTATTTATCCAGGATATCCCTGTGGAACTGGACACACACTTGGGTTATTTATCCAGAATATCCCTGTGGAACTGGACACACACCTGGGTTATTTATCCAGGATATCCCTGTGGAGCTAGATGCACACCTGGGTTATTTATCCAGGACACCTGCATGGAGTTGGATGCACATCTGTGTTATTTTTCCCGGACACCTGTGTGGAGCCGGACACACCTGGGTTATTTATCCAGGATATCTCTGTGGAACTGGATGCACACCTGGGTTATTTATCCAGGATGTTTGTATGGAGTTGGATGCACACCTGAGTTATTTTTCCAGGACATCCCTGTGGAACTGGACACACACTTGGGTTATTTCTCCAGAACCTCTGTGGGGCTGGCTGCACACCTGGGTTATTTATCGAGGACACCTGCATGGAGTTGGATGCACATCTGTGTTATTTTTCCCGGACACCTGCGTGGAGCCGGACACACCTGGGTTATTTATCCAGGATATCTCTGTGGAACTGGATGCACACCTGGGTTATTTATCCAGGATGTTTGTATGGAGTTGGATGCACACCTGAGTTATTTTTCCAGGACACCTGTGTGGAGGTGGATGCACACCTGGGTTATTTTTCCAGGATATCCCTGTGGAGCTGGATGCACACCTGGGTTATTTATCGAGGACACCTGTGTGGAGCTGGACACACACCTGGGTTATTTATCGAGGACACCTGTGTGGAGCTGGACACACACCTGGGTTATTTTTCCAGGACACCTGTGTGGAGCTGGACGGTGCCTCGAGGGCTGATGGCGCTTGATGAGCCCTCCCTGTGTAACTCAAAGGCAGCGTGTGGGAGAACACCCGAGCCAGTGGCCTCTGTAATTAAAGCTCATTAAAAGCTGGGTGTGAAGTGCCACGAGAAGTCAACAACGTTTTGCATTCACCCTTGGCAGCCCCTCCTCTCACCACCTGCAGCCTCCAGCCTTGGTCTTCATCACCTCCTGTGCCTTTTCCTCCTCCTCCCTCTGGAGCAGGCACGAGGGGAGGGTTGAGCTGGACGTTCCCAGTTGCCCAGACTGGTGTGGTGGGGTCACCTCTGGGTCCTGGAGGGCTGCCCTGTTTTCCTGTGGGCTCTCAGCTCCCTCTTTTCCAGCTGCCCTGGGCAGGGAGGAAGGCAGAGGGCAGGAGGGGAGCTGCCCCTGCTCCCTCCCCTCACCCTGCAGCCAGCAGGTGCCACTGGGCCGGAGTGGCACAACTGCCCTGAAAACTGGGGGGTTTGGGGATAGCCGGGACTCTCCTGGGCCCAGCTGCCTGGCCAGGAAGGAGGACACGGCCTTTCCCACGAGGACAGGCAGCGGGATCCACGGAGCTGCTCAAAGCGGGGTACGCGCATGTCTTGGGGTGATTCTATGACCGTACTGTATTCCCCATCGCCTGCTTGATCTCCAGTGAACCTTTAAATTGCAAAGGGGGCAGAGAGAAGCCGAGAGAACTCTTCAAAGTGGCCAGCTTGACCTTGTAACTAGATTGTTTTACATTCTTTTCTCTCCCGATTCTGACAACCTTTGTTGGTTAGAGGACTTTTGCTCTCTAGGCCCTTCGGCTTTCAGCGGAGAAGGGACTGCGATCTGCCTCAGCGGCTTCTGTTCCTTTTTGGACTGTTTTTGGCTTGCTGTTCATCCCAGACCAGCGCCCATCTCCGGCCCTGCTCGGCGGGGCCCTCGAAGGGGGATCGTCGGACCCTGCCTGGCCCGGCCCAGCTCAGGACTGCAGGTTTTACCTACAGAAAGAACTCTAAAATCCCTAGTCCTCTTTTAGGGGACAGGGGAGGGGGTTTCAATATTTCTCTTTTTTTTGCCCTGTGACAGCGGGGGACTCTGTTTGTTAAATAAATAGTTTTTTTCACTTTCATTTGAGAAATTATTTTCCCGAACCTGTCGAGGAGGTGCTGCCGGGGCCTGCTTGCCTGGCGTGCAGTATAGAGAGAGAGAGAGAGAGTTAGACGCCCCTTTGCGGTTGTTTCCTCCTGGATTTATGTCCAAACCGGCACAGGGGATCTGCCTTCCCTTCCTCTCCACAACCAGAACTCTGCTGCTCTGTTCTCTGCCGAGCCTTCGAAACCCAGCAGCCTGCTCTCTCCTCTGCCCCATCTTCAAAAGCCAGCAGCAAATATTTCTGCTGAGGTGCCCTGGGCTGTCATATTTTTGGGTTTGTTTTGGCTATCACTATTTGTGGCTTCTTTTCCTGCAAAATAAACATGCGCTCTGCCTCATCGTCCACCTCGAGAGAAGTGCTCTTGGGTTTCGCAGGGCTAGGGGAGGAATCTCTAGGGGAGCCTCTTCAAAAATGTAAGTGCAGTGTTTTAGGGTGGCGCTGGAAGGAAATGCCGGGAGACCACGCTGAGCAGGATAACCGAGAACCACATTTCTACCTCCAAAGGGGCACCTGGAATTCAGCCACTGCTTTCTTTTACTGCCTTGGCCTTAATTTTAAGTAGATGATATGGATTATGGTGTGGGAGATGGAGGGTTACCCTGCGAGCTGCCAGAAGAAAACTGCACCTTTCACACTTTGCTTTGTAGCTGTTTTTTCACTTCACTGACAGCAGCAGCTGAAAGCCAATCCTTGTGTATATAAATTATATCCATAAATTATATCTATAATATAGAACAACCTGGTCTGGAAGGTTCCCTGCCCGTGGCAGGCGACTTGGAACTGGGTGATCTTTAAGGTGCCTTCCAACCCCAGCCATTCTGTGATTCCCTGATTATTGTGGAGAAGGATTATTACAGAAAACTTCTTTAATATCATGCAGTATGTTGTGCAGGGCCAATATTAGAATGTATTTTATATATGTCTTCATATGCCTGGATCCAGAGGCTTGAAAAATGAACTTTCAGTGTATTTTTCTCATTTTGAAAGCTCGGTACGCCCATAGGAATGTTTCATTAACACTCCAGTTTCATTACTTATTTAAAGAGGAAGAAACCCCAAATCTTTTAAGTAACATGACCTTAAAATCTGTGTTTTGGTGCTCCTCAAGGAAGGTTCAAACCATCAGTAGCAAAAAGGATCCAATCCAAGAAGGAAAAGATGAAGAAAAATAAAAGCTGTAGGTGAATCTGAATTATTGAAATTTAATCGAGAAGCCTGGGATAAAATGCAATTATTGGACTTCTGTAGATGCAGAACCTCATTTCATGGAATTATGGAATGGTTTGGGCTGGGAGGGACCTTAAAATCATCCACCCCTGCCATGGCAGGGACACCTCCCACTGTCCCAGGCTGCTCCAAGCCCCAGTGTCCAACCTGGCCTTGGGCACTGCCAGGGATCCAGGGGCAGCCACAGCTGCTCTGGGCACCCTGTGCCAGGCCCTCCCTGTAAAATTTCACTCCTGCTCTGGTGTCCCATTGGATTTCAGGCCTTTCACCAGCTTCCTCCACAGCAGGAAAATATCATTTTGGCAAAAAATAAAAAGAGAAATAACAAAAAAAAAAAAAAAAAAAAAAAAAAAAAAACAAAATAAAAAAAAAAAAAAAAAAAAAAAAAAAAAAAAAAAAGAAACTTATTTTTGATGTTGTGAGTGACACACGGTCAGCACCCTCTTCCTGATGGCTCCTTTTTCCCTGAGAGGGCTTTTTTCTCCCTGATAAAAGAATGAGCCAGGCCCACGGGCATACTTGTCAAACGTTTTATTTGTCATTCACACTAATTATGATATTGAATTTACAGAGGAAACTGTGGTACAAAGAAAGAAAGGAAAGAAAAGAAAGAAAAGCGTTCATTAGAACTACTGCAGCAGTCCAGCTGCTCTGGGTAGTTGTAATGAATTCTCCTGTGGTGCTGGGCACAGCCATCCCTGTGGACAGCAGGAGCCTACCCTGGGGTGGTATCTAGAGATTCCTGGAGTGGGGGGGAAGAAAAAATCTACTCTATTCTCTTTTTCCTATCTGGTTCCAAAAATCAGCAGCCACCCCCTGCCCTCCCCCCCTCCCCAGGGAGAAAAATCCCTGCTAGTCAACCCCCTCCAAAAAAAAAATCCCCAACCTGGTGAGTTCCCCTTCTGGAAAAGTTCAGCGTGAAAGAGAAAGTGGGGCTGTCGCAGGGTGCTGCAGCCTCTGTTTTGTAAACATAGCCAGAAAATGCTGAACAAATTCCCTTTGGTGCCGCTCTGATGGGGCTGTGGCCTCCCCTCAGCCTCACCACCTCACACTGAAATTTTGGTTTTAAAAAGAGCTGGAATTGTCCAACCCAAAATACCACAAATAACCCACAGATTTGTTTTTTTGGTTTTTTTGGGTTTTTTTTACGTTAGTTTCTCCCCTACCACAAAAAAAGTGAAGGATGTTGGGTAGAGACCATGCTATAACTGTTTACAAAAGTGAATAAAATGTAGTTCCTCTTGAAGCCTAAAAATAACTAATTGGGAAAAGAAAGAAGTCTCACTACAGTATTTCAGCAAACACAAAGGTAAGTTCATTAAAAACACAGAAAAAAACCGAGAAAAATGCAGAGTAATTACAAGCACTAAATATTTTGGCTAGGAAGCTTTGGAAATCTATTTACAGACATAAATACAAGTAACTCTGGGGATGCAACCCTTTCAGGACAAGGAGAAAAAACGCCCAGCGGTTGGGTCTGACCCTGCAAGGCGAACAAAATTCCAACGGGAAAACGGTACAAGGCAGGAGAAGGAGGCAGAGTTTTGCTCCGAGGACAGAAAACGGATCCACTTCTCCCTGAATTTCAAACCCACCCATGGGAGAGGTCACCCAGGAAGCAGCAGTGAATGTTTCCAGAGCACGAGCGATTCGGGACACTTTGGCAAAGGCTCTGGGCCGTTTGGAGGAGAGGATTTCTCTCCTTCCCGGCAGAGAATTTGGCATCATTCCACCAATCAAACCCTTCACAGCCGGGACGCTCTCTGCATCCCCTTCTCCTTGCACTAAAGCTCCTCTCCATCGCTTTGGAAGTGAGCAGGAGCTCTTAAATGTGTTTAAATGTTGTCGGAGAGGGAAACATTTGTCCTCAGAGCCAGCAAAGTTTCCCTTTGAAGATGTTTGACGTGGACAAGGAGCTGTGTCTTGTGAAAGGAGCACCCAAGCTGAGAGTTAGGACTGGCACGAGCTGCATTTTGGGAGGGCAGGGTACCTACAGCACTCTGCCGACTGCGGCTCCAGAGCAGGAGCGCAAGACTTCTGTTTTTCTGATTCCATTCAGCTCCTGGGATGATAAAACTACATAAATATATATATATATATATATATAATATCCATATAAAAATAGATAATTCTACACTCTAATTTGGAGATGGAGAGGGGGAAAATGTTTTATCCAAATGTCTTTTTTTCTGCCTATTAAGTGCTCTTAAGATACAAGAGGAAGGACGTGAGAGCGTTTTCACAGCCTGGAAAAGCGTCGCCATCCTTAGCGATGGCTGCAAAACCAAAAATTCGAGGAAACTGTGGTTTCTGATGAGTGAATACACTGAAACCTACAGTGATTAAACAGATTAATTGCCAGGGATAACGAACTTGGCTTTTCCTTTCCTCTGCAGTGCTGGACGTACCCAGAGAGTTTGGACTCGGAAGTTTGGTTGCTGGCAATGATCGCGTGGGAAACACTGGGAAATTCCAGGAAAGTGTCATCAAGGACACAGGGAAATGTGGTGGTGACCAGTTCTGTGTTTCCTCATCCTGTTCACACCAGGGAGAGCCAAATTAAACCTCACCCTTCGGATGAGTGGAGACAAAGTAGATGCACAGAGATAAGAAATGTTGGATTTAGGGTCTGATCTCCAGGCTGAGAGGTGCCAACTCCCCATTCCTGTGAATCCCTGAATTTTTAGCTTCCAGGGTGGCTGGGTTTCAATGCTGGGGGCTAAAAGGGGCAAAGGGCTGTAGCAGAAAGGAGGTTGTGGTGTCCCACAGGCCTGGGAATGTGGTGACCACATTGACCTCACCTTGGTGACCACACCAACCTCACTTCTGCCACTGGGCTGAGCTCATGGAATCATCAAATCCTGGAATGGTTTGGGGTGGAAGGGACGTTAAAATCCATCCAGTGCCTCCCCTGCCAAGGCAGGGACACCTTCCACTGTCCCAGGCTGCTCCAAGCCCCAATGTCCAACCTGGCCTTGGGCACTGCCAGGGATCCAGGGGCAGCCACAGCTCCTCCGGGCCCCCTGTGCCAGGGCCTCACAAATCTCACAGGGACGAATTTATTCCAAATATCCCATCTAACCCTGCCCCCCTTCATCTTAATACCATCCCCCTTGTCCTGTCACTCCGTGCTTTTGTTAAAATTCCCCCTCCAGGTGACCTGGCCCTTCCTGGCTCCTCCAAGCTCCTCTCCTCTCCCCGCTGTGCTTCCACTCCCAGCTCCGTGCGCTTTGGTGGTCCAGTCACAAGGCAGATGTGAGAGCTGTAATCAGTTACGATTTTAATTGAGAGCTGTAATCAATTAGGGTTTGAATTGCACAGAATGTGCATTCTGCCACAGAGCTGCTGCTCAGTGAGGAAGGATTTTTCTTTTGGCTAAAGCAGAGGTGAGAGTTCAGCTATGGAAATGCTACAACAGGTGGGGTCTCTGTATTTCTGTATTCAGCAGGGTCTGCAGACTTTCAAAATACAATTTTTAGTATTCTGATAGAATTTGGATGTTTTCTGCCTTTTTTTTTTTTTTTTTTCAGAGCAAACTCTGGAAAATTAGAAAGGATATTCCATGAAACGAAAAGCAAAAGGCCACGTGTTTTAACAGAAACATTTTGGGCTTTTGCTGAGATCTCTTGAAACACTCCCTATTTTCTGCACAAAAACGACTTTATTGACAATGTAAATTCTTCGATTCTTTTCAATACCAAAGTGCTACTGCATCTGACTCGAACAAAGAAGCAAAATCATATATATATATATATAAAAAAGAGAAAACTTGAAAAACAAATGGTTTTAAATAAGTCCAGCTGTTTTGCTGCCTGCAGCCAAGGATCTTTTTAATTTGAATCCTTTTAACTTTTTTTTTTTTAAATTTTTTTTTTTTAAAACATCAAACACTGATCTGAAGTCCTGCTTTCAAATACTCTCTGAGTTGACCTGCAATTGTTTCTCCGGTTTAAGAGGTACATTAAATAATAATCAGCTCGTTTGGGGCGCACACGTGTCAACGTCAGCAGTTTGGAGTTAAGGAGCAGCACAAGAGCTGCGCTCAGAGCAGACCCTCCAATAAAATAGTGCCATGAACGTTCCAGTGACATCTGATATATTTGTGCTGGAGCGATGGGCGGCAGGGACGGCTCTGTGCTGAACCCGCTCGGAGTAAAAGCCTTGTAGATTTACTACAGGGCACAACGCCGGCTGCACTGGCTTTAAACGCCCCTGCTCTTCTCCCAGGAGATGGGAACGGAAGGATTGTCCAGGCCCTGGCTTTTCTGGAGCGTTCCAGGTGAGCTTGGCAGCCCTGTCCAGGAACAGGTCTGTTTTCCAGCAGACTGGAACGTGGCTTTTGTGCTGCACAGAAATCCTGGGAGCAAATCTCACCCAGATTCCAGCAGAGCCAGGACTTCCCCCTTGCCAGAATCAGGGAATGGTTTGGGTTGGAGGGGATCTTAAAGCTCATCCACCGTAATTGCCATGGGCAGGGACACCTTCCACTGTCCCAGGCTGCTCCAGCCTGGCCTTGGACACTTCCAGGGATGGGGCAGCCACAGTTTCTCTGGGAATTCTATTCCAAGGGCTCCCCACTCTCCCAGGGAACGATTCCTTCGCAACATCCCATCCATCCCTGCCCTCTGGCAGTGGGAAGCCATTCCCTGTGTCCTGTCCCTCCAGTGGGCAGGTATTTATTTAATGAGGGAATATTGAATTTGCCTTAGGAAGTATCCACATCCTGATTCCTGATCCTGAGGGTCACCACGAGTGACGAAGGAAAAGCATGGGAGGAGTAGGGAGAGATGACTCCACCACTTGGAAAGGTACCGAAATTCCCAGGGATTTTGGTGCCTTCCAGCAGGAATCGGGCACCTCAGTGCCTTTGGGGATCTAAGCGGAGAAAAATGAGAGCGAGATAATTGTAAACAATATTTTTAGGGAATTAGGAGGTCACTTTGCCCATCGTTATTCCAGCCTTTTTCAATGTGAGAAATTTGACTTTGGCTGCTACCAAAAAAAGGCAATTGCTGATTATTTTTTTTTTAATATAGGCATATTTAAATAATAATAGTATCAACAAATAAGAAAAGTCTAAATATCAAGCATAAATATCAATGAACTCATCAAAGAAATACAGTAGTTGAAAATGACCCAAGGCTGTAGCCGTTGTGTTAAAAAAAAAAGTCCAAGAGATAAAAAGTTAAATTAACTCATTGAAAAAGGGGCTGATTCTTTCAGTTGACAAAGCAAGAAAGAAGCAAGCATGATTAAAACAAAAAAAGAGCAAAATCTTTTTTTTTTTTGCAATTTATAAGGTGCCAAGAGAAATAAAACAAATTAGATTCAAAGCAGGATGAGCTGCATCCTAAAAAAAAAATGACAAAAACCACCAAAAAAACTAAACCCAAAACAAAAAAAAACCAACCCAGTAATAAAAAAAAATCCATATTCTTTGGAATATACAAACGAAACAAAGAAAAGAAAGAATGAAGTCCAACATATAAAACCTCTCATTCACAGCATTGCTAAAACAGAAGCGTTCACAGTTTCCCTCTGGGAATCTTCCTATACTTCCTTACACTTAAGATGTCCGTAAGATGCAGTAAACTCGCTAAGATTTAATTTTGTTGGTTTTTTTTGTTTGTTTTTGTTTTTTTTTTTTTTTAAGGTTTTAAGTCTTAAAAATAGAAGTGAACCGAAACTCTCTGTTAGGGCTGTGGAGACCTTCAAGCCCAGGCACGTTGGGAAGCCACAGGCCTGGAATCAGGCTGGATACCCTTCTACCCACCCTCGCTACCTCTGCACAACCAACCGGGGCGTCCTCCTTTCCAGCAGCTCGTTCTCCTGCCGGGAATACTTTGCCGGAGCGACGTGGCTCCACCGGGGACTGGCAACGAGAGGAACCGCTCCTGGGAGCGCTGACTTCGGAAGGGTTTGCTCCTGAAACTCGCGGGTGAACGCGGCAGGGCCCAGAAGGGAGTTTCTGGGATCCCTCCGGGCGCCGGGAAGTGGGAAGTCCGTTAGTCCTGACCCTTGAGCTCCTTCAGATCTCCTCAGTACGGCCTCCACACGGCCTCCTCCAGCCTCGCCGTGCTGGCCATGTTGGTGGGGGAGTTGCTGTGGCTCCCTTCGGCCTCCACCACGTCGCTTTGGTTGGGGAGGTTGGGGTTGAGCAGCGTGGAGCCCGTGGAGGCGTTGGTGCAGGGCGGGTGGATGCGCGGCGGGGAGCGGTCCCCGCCGGAGATCATGGAGAACTGATAGGAGCCGGCGGAGGTGCCGTAGTACAGGTGGTAGGAGGGCGAGCTGGTCTGGAAGGGGCTGCCCTGAGCCTGGGAGGAGCCGGGATAGGGCGGGGGGAGGTACGTGTGGTATCTGGTGGCCGTGGACATGGCCGACATGCCGATGCCGATGCCGGAGCTGACGGGCGTGGGCGTGTAGGTGAAGGCTCCCGGGTAGTGCATGCGAGGGTCGGAGATGGACGGGAGCGCCGAGAAGGAGCGGTCGATTCCCACCCGGGGGTCGCTGAACGCCGTCAGGTCGGAAGCACCTGGGTGGTGGGGAAGGGAGGCAGAGGAACCTTACAGAATGCCAGGATGAATGAGGTCAGGAGGAACCTCTGAGGTCATCGAGCCCCAGCTGTGCCCGATGCCCACCTTGTCCCCAGCCCAGAGCTCTGAGTGCCACATCCGGGCCTTCCTTGGACACCTCCAGGATAGGGACTCCAGACCTCCCTGGGCAGCTCTTTCCAAGGCCTGAGCACCCTTTCCATGGGGAAATTCCTCCTGGTGTCCAACCTGAGCCTTCCCTGGCACAGCCTGAGGCCTTTTCCTCTCATCCTGTCTCTGTTCGCTGGGAAGGTCTTCCCTGAGCCTCCTTTTCTCCAGGCTGAGCCCCTTTCCCAGCTCCTTGAGCCATTCCCGGGGCTCCAGCCCCTTCCCCAGCTCATTATAGAATCCTAGGATCCCTGAGGTTGGAAAAGCCCTCCCAGACCATGGAGTGCAACCTGTGACCAAGCCCCACCTTGTCCCCAGCCCAGAGCTCTGAGTGCCACCTCCAGGTGACACCTCCAGGGATGGGCACTCCAAACCTCCCTGGGCAGCTCTTTCCAAGGCCTGAGCACCCTTTCCATGGGGAAATTCCTGCTGGTGTCCAAGCTGAGCCTCCCCTGGCATAGCCAGTCAAATCCTGCTCTGCTTTGTCTGACATCCGTGGAGTTATGCCCAGTCCCATCCTCTCTTTCCCAGATTAAACAAGAGGAGCAGATCCTCTTTAGAAAGGATCTTCATCATGACTCAGGTTAATGGAAGGTCTCATCCCTAGAGCTGGCAGCTCTGCCTGGTTAAGATAACAACAATAATAATTATGGAAAAATCTCTCCAGAAGAAAGACAGCTTCTCCTGGCAGCCAAGGCGTGGAGTCTGCAGCAGAGGAGCCGCGTGCTGAAGGAAATACTCCTGAGGATGAGCAGAGGGAAAACAAAGCTCTTGGCTCTCCCCAGATTTCAAGCTGGAGCAGACCGAGTCTGGGATTCTTGGAGCAAACGCACTCCAGAGCCAAGCTCTGAAAGCTCATCAGCACACATCGGCCCACCTTGATGAGCTTCTCTTAATTTCTTAGAAGAGCTCTGAACTTGCTGTTCGCGTCCTTTAGAATTTGCCACCCGTTTTTTTCCTGGGAATTCAATGGGAACACATTTCGTTCCCCTAAACCCCGTCACCTTTAGGTTTGACATGGCAAGACACACGATGGAATGGAACCGCTCTGGAGGAGCCGAGGTCGAGGTGGCACCTGACAGATTTTAAATGGTACTTCCACACCTCATTCCTGAGAATCTCCCTAAAACTGCCTGGGTGCATCATTAATCACATGAGGGTTCGTTCTGCCCTGGCAAAAAGCAGAGTAATGGCATTTCATGTCAAGATGGTTCAAATATATCCCACATTGTTGTTTTTTCCTTGGAGACACCGGGTCTTTAGCTGGGAGGGCCTAAAAAACCTCTCAAATTTGCTCTTTGTTCTGCCAAGGAGAAATTTTTGAGAGAGACGTCAAGTGTGGGCGACACAAAATCTTGTGACAGATTTTTCCAGGAATGCTGAATGACATTTCATGTAAGGAATTAGAACAGGAAAAGAAGGATGCTGACATGGGAATGAAACCTTTCTCGGTTCCTTCACAAGGCATGGAGAAACTCTGCCAGCTCCAAGGAAAATCCCTGTGGCCATGGGCAGATAAAGCAGCTCTGTGGAGAAAGACCTGGGGGTCCTGGTGGAAAACAAACGGGCATTCGAATTTTTTAATTTCTGATTTCTAATTCTGTGTAAATAAAGAACGAGAATTTTTACAGACTTTTTTTAAAAAGAAGAAATGGCTTTTTTTTCCCCAGTCTGAAAAGTTCTCTGTGTTTTCAGCCCTCTCTACAATGCAATTATCACCCAGACCTAACAAATAATTTAGATTTGGTGTGAGGCTTTCAAAGCAAGCTCTATATGACAACAACAGAACAGGCTGGAGCACGTTCAAGTGGTTCCCTCTGATCTTAGAAGAAGCCCTGAGCCTTAAAATGAGAGCAAGATGTGGAGTTAAAGGAGGGATTTTTGCAAAAGCGGTATGCAAATTAGGATGATATGGCTCTCCCTCATTTATAGAAGATTCCTGCTGCTGCACACACAGATTGGTTCAAGATGTGCAGGACAGGGGCAGCTAAACTTGGTGGAATCAGGGGGTGGCTTTCACTTCCATTTTTCCGGTGGCTTCTGAAGCTCTGCAGAACGGTTTGGTGGACGCGCAAAACAAGAAACTCCAGTGCAATATTTAAAATGTCCAACCCCTCCATCCTGCAGCCAATGTCCACCGAAAACCTGCCGTGCTCTGCTCTGGGTTTAGAGGGAGGGAAGGAAACACAGCTGGATTATCTGTGGCATCCACTTCTTGGCAATATGATAATTCCTCGGCCATCCAAATTATTTTAATAACTCCGTACACCTTCAAAGTGCTGCTTTCCCTCTTTCCTTTTTTGACAATGCTCTGTTGGGCTCCAAACCCCAGGAACAACCTGGCCTGGTGGAAAGTGTCCCTGCCCCTGGCAGGGGGTGGGAATGAGATGAGCTTTGAGATTCCTCCCACCCCAGACCAGTCTGGGATTCAGGTTGGACACCACGTGGAATTTCTTCCTGGAAAAGGTGGCCAGGCCTTGGAAAGAGCTGCCCGGAGAGGGGGTGGAGGTTCCCAAGGAAGGCCTGGACGTGGCACTCAGTGGGGACAAGGTGGGCATCGGGCACAGCTTGGAATCCATGACCTTTGAGATCCTTTCCAGCCGAATTAATCCCGCGGTTCATTCCTCGAACCACAGTTCGTCTACTCAAATTCTCCATTTCTCTACTCTTCCCACAAATCCCCCAAAACCTCAGACAAACGGGTTTGTCCCCGGGGAGGTGTCCCTTTGCCCCGAGGGGCCCAGGGCCGGTGTCCCTCTGTCACCTGGTCCCCGGGGAGGTGTCCCTTTGTCACCTGGTCCCCGGGGAGGTGTCCTTTTGTCACCTGTCCCTGGGGAGGTGTCCCTCTGTCACTTGGTCCCGGGGCAGGTGTCCCTTTGTCACCTGGTCCCCGGGGAGGGGTCCCTCTGTCACTTGGTCCCGGGGCAGGTGTCCCTTTGTCACCTGTTCCCGGGGGGGGTTCCCTCTGTCACCCGGTCCCCGGGGGGGTGGCCCTTTGCCCGGAGGGCCCGGGGGGGTGTAGCTTTGTCACCTGGTCCCCGGGGAGGTGTCCCTTTGCCCCGGGGGCCCCGGGGAGGTGTCCCTTTGCCCCGGGGGCCCCGGGGAGGTGTCCCTTTGCCCCGGGGGCCCCGGGGAGGTGTCCCTTTGCCCCGGGGGCCCCGGGGAGGTGTCCCTTTGCCCCGGGGGCCCCGGGGAGGTGTCCCTTTGCCCCGGGGGCCCCGGGGAGGTGTCCCTTTGCCCCGGGGGCCCCGGGGAGGTGTCCCTTTGCCCCGGGGGCCCCGGGGAGGTGTCCCTTTGCCCCGGGGGCCCCGGGGAGGTGTCCCTTTGCCCCGGGGGCCCCGGGGAGGTGTCCCTTTGCCCCGGGGGCCCCGGGGAGGTGTCCCTTTGCCCCGGGGGCCCCGGGGAGGTGTCCCTTTGCCCCGGGGGCCCCGGGGAGGTGTCCCTTTGCCCCGGGGGCCCCGGGGAGGTGTCCCTTTGCCCCGGGGGCCCCGGGGAGGTGTCCCTTTGCCCCGGGGGCCCCGGGGAGGTGTCCCCCTGTCACCTGGTCCCCGGAGAGGTGTCGCTTTGTTGCCTGGTCCCCGGGGAGGTGTCCCATTGCCCCAGGGGGCCCGGGGGGGTGTCCCTTTGTCACCTGGTCCCCGGGGAGGTGTCTCTTTGTCTCCTGGTCCCCGGGGAGGTGTCCCTTTGTCACCTTGGCCCCGGGGAGGTGTCCCTTTGCCCCGGGGGGCCCGGAGGCGGTGTGCCTTTGTCACCTTGTCCCCGGGGAGGTGTCCCATTGCCCCAGGGGCCCCGGGGGGGAGTCCCCTCGTCACCTGGTCCCTGGGGAGGTGCCCCCTTGCCCCCTGTCCCCCGGGAGGGGTCCCCCTTTCCCCCGGGCCCCGGGGAGGGGTCCCTTTGTCCCTTTGCCCCGGGGCCGTGTCCTTACCTGAGAGGCGGCTGGAGAGCTCGGCGGTGAGCGAGGTCATGCCGCCGGCCCGGCCAGGTGAGATGGGCGTGGCCGGGTGCACGGCGGGCGTGGCGATGGAGCCCAGGTACTGGTAGGACTGGTCGTAGGACCAGGGCGGCGAGGGCTGCACCTGCCTCGTGTCTGCAAGCACAAAGAGACCTGTCGGCTGCTTTGGATGACAAAACGTGCCAATCCAACACGGGAAAGAGAGGCTGGAAGTGCCCCGATAATTAAATTTCAGGTCTATAAATCCCCCTTGTCAGGAGGACTCGAGTGAGTTTCTGTAATATTATTTGGGGTTTGTTTTATTTTTTTTTTTCATTTTGATTTTTTTTTCCCTTCTGAAGCTTTTTTGGCTATTTCCCGTTAACAGCAGGCAGAAAAAAGAAGTCAGGGAAAAACAGATTAAACTCCTCCTTAGTCTTCGGGGCTGTGTGTTCACAGCTCTTTTGGCCAAAAACTGTCATGCAGGGCATGAAAGAGGTCAAGGAGACCTCAAAGCCCACCCGGTGCCACCCCTGGCATGGCAGGGACACCTCCCACTGTCCCAGGCTGCTCCAAGCCCCAGTGTCCAACCTGGCCTTGGGCACTGCCAGGGATCCAGGGGCAGCCACAGCAAATCTGGGAATTCCACCCCAGCCCCCCCCCACCCTCCCCGAGGACAATTCCTGCCCAATATCCCATCCCTCCCTGCCCTCTGGCACTGGGAACCATCCCCTCCTGTCACTGCAGTTCCTGAGGGATGCAGACTCCTATGAAACCCACCAAGGGATTCTTTTCTGGCCACAGGACCAGTTTGGGTGACGGTTGGAATCAGAGAAGCCCAAAAAGGAGTTTGTCCAATTCGGTTGCCGCAACTCTTTCCTGCTTATTTCATTTTGCAGGTGAAGCTGGGATTTTTCACTTCATTGAAATGTCTCCTTTTTGTATAAATCAAAGGAATCAAAGAGTTTCCTCTCCCCTTTACCCACCCAAATTTTTTGTTTCTTTTTTTGGTAAAATATTTTCTATTTTCTTCAGCTTTAAGAGCATCCTCCTGCAGCTCCTTTAAGACAATTGCTTTTATTGAAAAGAAACAAATGCTGGACGAACTGCATTCAGATAAAACTGATAGCAGCAAGGAAGGGAAATCTCCCAAGTCTGGGATGAGGACTTTGATCTCCCATCAGAAAGCCCATCTGGAAAATATTTTTATGTTGTTCTTTATGGAGATGAGTTCTACATTTTGTTTGCTCCATCTGTTTACAAGGCAGGATTTATACAAAACTCCCAGCTTTTTAAAAGCCACTGGTGAAGGTGCAGATGGAAGTAAGAATTTTCTGCTGAGTAACCAGTTCGAATTCAGATCTTATTAATATTTAATTTTTTTTTTTTTGCAGGCAGCCTTCCTTTAAAATGAAATCAGTTGACTCATGTTGGTAAAAAAGCAACATCCAACTGCATGAAATGGCCTTCAGGAGGAACAGAAAGAGCACAAAACCTGTCGTGTTCTGAATTGCAGCATCACCTAGTTCTTAATTTATGCTCAGAGCTTATTAAAGGTCACAGGGAGGGACAGGAGGGAATTCTGTCTCCAGGGGTGGCACTAAAATAAACACCCCAAAGCATGCCCAGAGCGAGCCCTGTACTGGGGTGGCACTGCAGGTTTGGGTTCTGAAACGGGGTTAACTCAGCCCTTGCTCCCTAATTCCAGCAGGCAATCCCATGGATTTCAGGACCTCATCCGAGTGCTGGAATCCCTGGACTAGGATCCCAACAGCAGACTCCCGACAGCAGAATCCCAGCAGCAGAATCCCAGCAGCAGAATCCCAGCCAAGGCATGGGCACTGCCTGGTCCAGTGCTCCTGCCCGGGGAGCCCCGGCTGTGCTCTGCCATGGGTCCCTCTGTCACCCCCTTTTCGAGGGCTCAGCTGAATCCCAGAACCCCAGAATCACATGGAAGAAGATGCATGAAAAGATGGAGGAAGCAAAACCTTGTCACAGGTTTACTGAACCCTACGAGAGAATTGAAATCTGGTTTCTTTCTTTTAGTGCCACTAAAGTGAGGATCCCAGGATGGCTGAGGTTGGGAGGGACCACAGGGGGCCACTGCTCCCACCTCTGGGTCATCCCAGAGCACAGGAGTGTGGATATTGTGGAATATCCCCGGGGAGGAGACTCCAGCCCCTCTCTGGGCTCTGCTCCAGCAGAAGTTGTGCCTCCTGTGCAGGGGAATTGCTGGGCTCAGCCCCTGCCCGTTCCTCTGGTGCCGCTGCTGGGCCCCGGAGCAGAGCCGGGCCCTGCTCTGCCCCTCCCTGCACCCAGGGACACACAGGGACACCCAGGGGCACCCAGGGGCATCCAGGGACACCCAGGGACGCCCAGGGACACCCAAGGGCAGGGACACCNCCCAAGGGACACCCAGGGACACCCAGGGACACCCAGGGACACACGGGGACACCCAGGGCTGAGGGCCCCTCTCGCTGGGGCTCCTCTCGAGGCTGAGCAGCCCCAGCTCCCTCAGCCTCTCCCGGGCACGGAGATGCTCCAGGCCCTTCCTCATCCCTGCTGGATCTGCTCCGGGAGCTCCCTGGCCCTGCTGGGCTGAGGATCCAGAGCTGGACACCCCAGAGGTGCCTCCAGGGCTGGGCACAGGGGCAGGATCCCTCCCTGATCTGCTGGGAATGCTCTTCCAGAAGGAAGGACGCCAACGCCCAGCCTGTGTCTTGACTAAAAACCAAATAATGAACCGGTACGTGTGTAAGAACATCCACAAAAATCCTGGAAGTCCCTGACCCACCTCATCCATTTGCTGTTATCTTGACCTCTGGGGTTCCTGAAGCGGTGCCAGCCAGCCCCAGAGACCCCCTTTATTAATCCCCTCATCCCATTAAGTCTTTCTTAAGTGAAGGTTCGAACAACCAATCAATTTTCTGTCTTGCTACCTGCATTCCCAATCCCTGGATTTTGCTCTTAAAGATTCCCTTTTTGCCACGAGACGGGTGAAGGAGCTGCAATCTATCGAGGGATGTTAATATAGTGAATTATAGATGGACTCAAATGAAAGCACGTTGTGCTGATAACCACCCTCCCAGGTTTTTAATAATAAGTGGAGAAAAGTATCCCTGGAATTGCATTTTTATGGCCCAGTTTCAGTACCAAGAGGCAGACCCAGCTCCCAGTAAAGCCAAGGTTTGCATTTCCAGCTGCTGGATCAGGGGCCTCAAACAACACCTTATTTTCGGGATATCTGCTTTCCTTCAGTTTTCAGCTTTCCCAAAATTAAACTGGAATGGGTTTGAATTGAACACAGGATTAGGCTACATAAAAGAAGCAACAAAGTCTTTCCTGCTTTCCAAATAAAGAGGGGCTCAGGAGACAGTAGCTTGGCATGGGAAGCCGAAGCGGTTGAAGCTAATCTGGTGCAAATCTGGTGCAAATAAAGGGGAGTTGCTTCCCAACTTGGAATATCTGTGAAGAGATTCGCAGGAAAAGCTACTTCAACACAGGGAAATAACCCAGAAGAATTTTGGGTCCACACAGTTTTCAAGCCAAACAGGATCCCCCAAACCATTTAAAAAGCAGCTCAAAAGAACACGAAACCGAGGAAGTCGGTGCCCAGTCCTCCCAGCGCTTCTCCCATTAGCGATTACTTTCCATTTCTGCTTTTTATGGTGTGAGAAAACGCATTTCAAACATGAAAACAGTTATTAATTGCACCCAACCCCTGCAGGGCCAGAATTATGGTGCAATAATTCACACCTCTCTGTGCAGTCACGAGCTCCCCCGGCCCCTTCCCTCCCGCCTAACACCCCATTAAGCACCGAGTATTGAACCATCTTTCGTGCCCCGTCTTGTTTTATTGCCCCGAACTCGCGGCGTTCTCCTCGCGCTCAGCAGCTGTAATTAACCCGTGCAGAGGTTGCGCAACCTTTAACGATTTAACGAAACGCGCTCTGGGGAGGGACGGGGTGAAAAAAAGCACCGAGAGCGGGTCTCCCCTTCCGCGGGGTGCTCGCGCTGGTTTCGCGTGTTCCCGGCTGTTTTTTCCGGCTGTTTTTTTCCAGCTGTTTTTTTTCCAGCTGTTGTTTCCAGCTGTGCCCGCGGGGGCAGTTGCGCGGTGTGGCCGCTGGGTGGCACTGGCGCTCCGGGCAGCGCCCCCCCGGGCCCCGCGGTGCCCCCGCAGCCCCCCTGAACCCCCCGAACCCCTCCAGCCCCGAGCTGCCGCTTCCCAGAGCCCTCACAGCGCTTTGGGAACGGCTTCTGCTTATTCCCGGCCGGGAATTGCCTTAAAAATGCATCCCTGCTGCTCCTGGCATTGTGGGTGTCCAAGAGAGGGATGCACGGGTGGGGGCATGGAATCCTGGACTATCCTGAGTGGGAATAAACCCACGGGATGATCCAGTCCAGCTCCTGGCCCAACAACCCCAGCCTGGGCATCCCTGGCAGCGCTGTCCAAACGCTCCTGGAGCTCTGGCAGCCTCGGGGCCGTGCCCATTCCCTGGGGAGCCTGGGCAGTGCCCAGCACCCTCTGGGGGAAGAACCTTTCCCTAAAATCCATCCTAAACTCCCCTGGCCCCGCTCCAGCCGCTCCCTGGGTGCTGTCCCTGTCCCAGAGCAGAGATCGGAGCTGCCCCTCTGAGCAGCTGCAGCCTCAGTGAGTCTCCCCTCAGTCTCCTCTTCTCCAGCTGGACAATCCAAGCTCCCTCAGCCTCTCCTTGCATGGCCCCTCCAGGCCCTTCCCCATCCTCGCAGGCCCGGTGTAAACACACCCGCGCGGATCCGCCCGGACCCGAAGCCATCCTCCCGGGGAAGGAGGGCAGACAAACACCTGCCAGCCGTGCTCGGTGTGGCTCGGAGCACAGCCTGGCTCCCAAAGCTGCTTTTGATAGCCAAGGACAAAACGCGGAGTAACCCGATCCGCTGAATGGCATCCGTGCCCAGGGCAGGGGGGTGGAAAGAGATGGGATTTAAGGTCCCTTCCAACCCAAACCATTCCGTGGCTGGAAGAACTTCCTTCACACATCACGAGGTGAAGGGCCAAGGCCTCTGTCAAAAGCACAGCGCAGCTCCTGAGCTCTCACAGAACCTCCTCCTGTCTGGAAAAACTGCCCCTGGGCACGGAGGACACAGAAACCACTGGGAAATAGGAACAGAGAGCCCTGGGATGGTAATTCATTCCATGCGATTTTTTCTTGGAGGGGGCACAGTGTAGGGCACACCTGTGCCTCTCATGGAATCCTAACATCCTGGAATGGTTTGGGTGGGAAGGGACCTTAAAGATCATCCAGTGCCACCCCTGCCATGGCAGGGACACCTCCCACTGTCCCAGGCTGCTCCAAGCCCTGTCCAGCCTGGCCTTGGACTCTGCCAGGGGTGGGGAGTCCACAACTCCTCTTGGAAAAATAAAAGATCCCTCCAAAAACGGTGTCATCCTGTCAGGCCCTAGGAAGTCATAAATCAGCACATTTCAGTGGGTGATTCATAAACCCCAGGTCAAATTTTTCCTTGAGGTCACAGCAAAAGTCCTCTCCCTATTTCAATATAACAAATAAACCAATCCACACCGCCTTGGCTAAAAGGAAGCCCCCTCAGGATTTTTATATTCTGAGCAGAAAACGCCGCGTTAAAAGCTCCAAATCCAAACCAGGTAACAGATCCCGGAGCACCTGGGAGCTGCCAGGGAAGCGCGGATGTGGCTGAGCCCCGCCGTGCCCCTGCAGCGCAGGGAGAGCTCCGTGTGTCACTGCAGGTCACACGCTGCTGCGGCTCCCAGCCAAGCGGCGCTGCGAGCCCAGATCCCGGGATGATCCAGCGTGTTCCTGGAAGCTGCAGGAAGCGGCAGCAGGATGTGAGTCAGGCCCTGGAGCGGGGCGGGACGGCGGAGCCGGCGGGGAGCAGGTACGGCTTGGAATCGGCCAGGCTGCCACCTTCATCCCTCGCTGCCACCTTCATCCTCCTCTCGCTGCCACCTTCATCCCCCCTCGCTGCCACCTTCATCCCCCTCTTGCTGCCACCTTAATCCCCCTCTCATTCCCACCTTCATCCCCCTCTCGCTGCCAGCTTCATCCTCCTCTCTCTGCCACCTTCATCCCCCGCTCGCTGCCAGCTCCATCCGCCCCCCATACCCACCTCCATCCTCCTCTCACTGCCACCTTCCTCCTCCTCTCATTCCCACCTTCATCCCCTTTCGCTGCCACCTTCGTCCTCCTCTCGCTGCCACCTTCATCCTCCTCTCTCTCCCACCTCCATCCCTCGCCGCCAGCTTCATCCCTCGCTCCTCCCTTCCTCCTCCTCTCATTCCCGCCTTCATCCCCTTTCGCTGCCACCTTCCGCCTCCTCTCGCTGCCACCTGCATCCTCCGCTCAGTCCCATCTTCGTCCCCCTCTCGCTGCCCGCTTCATCCTCCTCTCATGCCCATCTTCATCCCCCGCTCGCTGCCACCTTCATCCTCCTCACATTCCCACCTTCATCCCTCGCTGCCAGCTTCATCCCTCGCTGCCAGCTTAATCCTCTCGCTGCCACCTTCATCCCCCGCTCGCTGCCACCTTCCTCCCCCTCCCACATCCATCCCCCTCTCCCTCCCTCCTTCCCCCCCCGCCGCTCTCCCCATCCTTCGCTGGCTGCTACGTCCTCCCCTCGCTGCCCCCTTCATCCCCCCCTCAATCCCCCCTTCATCGTCCTCTTGCTGCCCCCCTCATCCCCCTCTCATTCCCACCTTCATCGTCCTCTTGCTGCCACCTTCATCCCCCTCTCATTCCCACCTTCATCCTCCTCTCATTCCCACCTTCATCCCCCTCTCGCTGCCACCTTTATCCTCCCCTCACTGCCACCTTCATCCTCCTCTCTCTGCCACCTTCATCCCCCTCTCCTTCCCACCTCTCCTTCCTGCCAGGCTGCCTGCCAAATCACACCTGCCCGCTCGAAACCACGATTACCTGCACAAAACACCTCCTACAAGTGATTTTCCCCCGGCCGGGATGGGGGAAGGCGGCGCAGCCAGCCCAGAGCGCCGAGCAGTTAATTAGCCACTATTTATGTCAGTGCAAATCCCCCCGTCCTCGGCACGGCCAGATGAGTTGCGAAACCGCTGCTGCTGCCGCCTGCCAGGCTTGTCTCTCTCAAGTTGCACAAATTTCTGTCACTCACACGCAACGAAGCCCAAAGTGGCTCCGCAATTCCTGCCGCGGCCTGGAATGGGAGAGGCAGCAGCTGACAGCGGGCACGGGCTAGGGGAAAGCCGGGATCGGCTCGGTGGTGTCACACTCGAGGCGGACGAGGGGAGAGCCGGCTCCTTAATTGCTTTTCTGGGGCTGGGGTTCGTCCCCCTCCCCCTTTCCCCGCTCTTTCTCTGGTGTGATTTGCTAATCTTTCCAAGGGGAAACAATTCTTCTGGTGTGACTTTGCCTTCCTCCGGAGTGTGGGGCAGGAACGGTCTTGACTAGGCTTGCTCGTTCACAGAGGTGTCTTGCCTAATCGAGGAAATGACCTGTGAGCACAGAAATACTCCGTGTACTTTTGTGCTCGGCAGAGAGATGCCAAAAGCTGCCCCAAAAATTCCAGTTTGGCCTTTCCTCCTTCCTGCCTTTTGCCATCACCTCACGCCTGCCTCTGCCTCTCTTCCCACTCCTTTTCCTGCGTGGCCCCGAACCCCAGCAGCTCCAGGTGCGGCAGTGGGAAGCCCGGAAGAGGGGAAAATGGTCTGGAATGACTCTGACCTCCTCTCCCTCAGAAGCGAGGCATCCAAAATGACTCAGTCGCCCTCTCTGGGGACCCAGCAAATCCTCAGCCCCACGCAGCACCGTGAAAAAGGTGTGGCGCGGCCCGGCAGCTGAAGCAATTAGTCATTAGCATAAATAAGGGGGACTTTCCAGAGGCTGAGTCCATCCCTTGCAGGGCAGCGGCCGCACAAGGCTGGCATTCTCAGACCTCTCGGCGCTGGAACACGAGGAGCTGGAAAATTACCGAGCGAACTGTAAAATTCCACCAGCGGCTCCTTTTGCCCCTGCAGGGTGGTTCCCCTCCAGGTGCCAGCCTGCGGAACCAGGGGCGCACCACGGAGCCGCCCCCGGGTGCCTGCGAGCTCCGCTTTGCCCCCAGGGAAAGTTTTCCGAAGGCTTCTCCCTTCCACCGGGAATTTGTAGGAGAGGAGCCGTCCCTGCTCTCTCTGAAGCCCCTTTTAGGCTGCTGACAGGTGTCAGGAGTCGTTCTGGCTGAGAACGACAGTGCCACGGCGCGTGGCTGGAGGGTTTTAAGGTGGGGGCGTGGGGTGGAAGAGGCTCCCAAATCCGCGGCTCTTCCCTGGGAGAGGGATCTTTGGCAGGGACCTCCTGCCTCAGTGTTTGCTTTCCTTTTATTTCACTGTTCCTGTGGTTTTGCGGAGAATTGCGAAGGCTGGAGGAGTTTTGGAGCCTCTAAAAATACCCGTGGGATGGGAGAGCGAGGGAGTTTCTCCACGCTAAGGCATCACCTCCTGAGATTAAAGAGGACAAACATCGGCCTCGAGCAGAAACCTTTAAAACAAGGTGGCTGAGGCTGTTCTAGCTGTGGTCGTGAAGGGGTTTTTGCCAGCTTTTCTTTAGAAAGCACTGCCAGGGAAGGGGGAAAACCAATGGAGTGGTTTTTTTAAAATTCCCTTCACTTTTTTCACATCCACGTCAAGAAAGTTGGTGCTGCAGTGATAGGAAGATATCTGGAGATGATGTTGGAGGCAGCATGAGAAAGCAGCTGGGGATATTTTGGGGATAAAGGAGGGGAATGTGTTTCCCTCAAGTTTAACGCTGCCTGGAAGAGCTGCTCAGAGCTTTATATGCACAATGCCCCCTAAAGAAACGGGCAGCATTTTACGGGGTCCCCTAAAAACCCCTCTCGGTGCCAGAAGCAGGAAGCGCGGCCAGCTCCGAACTGTGAAAACTCGGATTTCACAATCCCAGCGCGTGTGCTGCCCTAGCAGGTCGGTACATAAACTGCTCCAGTGAAACATAAACCATGTCTCTCCTCCTCCTGGGCTGGCGTCACCGCTGCTGCAGGAACGTGACGGGCCTTTCTGGGCAAATCGCGGAGGTGCCAGTGACAGCCCGGCTTGGAAAGCCGAGTTCTGCGAATTAAGGATGCATTGTTCTTTGTCTCCCAGGTGTGAGTCAGCCTGGAGAGCGGCAGGTATTTGTTCAAGAGGGAGACTCCATTCCACCCCCGTCCTGCTCTTCCCGCCCTCCCCGCACCGGCGAGGAATGAATAAAGAATTCAACCTTGACCTTCGCCTCCTGCGGCTCCCCGGGAGGAGCCGCCAGGCTCGGTGCCGCTGCCGTGTCCTGCCCTATCGGAGCTTGTCCCAAAGCCCAGACGGACAGCGGGAACTCAGGGACACGGCACACGGATGGCGGCAGCCAGCTGCTGTCACCCTTGGCCCCGTTGTGCCCAGCCCGGGAGGTGCCACCCACACCCCTCTGCCGCTGCCCAGCACTGTGGGGTCCTCTCGCTCCTTGGAGGGCACAGGGACAAGGGGATGGCACCTCCTGGGGGAGTCACCGCTCCCTTGTTGTCCCCGTAAATCCACAGGGAGAAATCCAACCTCTCCGATCTGGAGGGGAATCACCTTTGGGAGCTTTCTCGGTGCCAAACCCCCCAGGTGACAGCGCTCCTGCCGCACCTGTGCCCTCCCCAGCCTTCGGCTGCTGCAGGTCCCACACGCTGCTCTCCTCCGTGCCCCTCCCTGAGCCACTCCAGCTACGGGAATGCCTCCCAGCTGATGAATTCCTTGATCCCCACGCTGCCCCCCGAGGAATTCTGCAATCCTCCTTTCAGCTGGAGCACGGGGAGGGCAGGGCGCGGGTTCAGCAGAGCAACCAGGGCACGGAGCTGAGCCCTGGGCTGAGTCAGAGCACGTGAGAGTTACCTGGTGTCACCCCGGCAGGGAGAATTCACCCGCAACAACAGCTCGGGGGAGATTTATCTGCTTTGTGCTGCTTAATTCCCATGCTGAGCTCTCCCCGCAGTGCCGGGCTCAGGTGGGGTGCAGTGCTCAGGTAAATGAGCCCAGCCCGCCCTGGGCAGGGAAATCACGCCCTGGAAATGCAGACACTCCGCTTGTTAACTGTGTACAAAGTGGAATAACGCCGTCTCCTGCTGCCCCAGCTGCCGGGGGAGGGCCCAGCCCACCTGAGAGCTCCACGCTGGAGGTGCCGACCTCGGAGCTACCTGTCTAGACTGCAGACTTTGCTGCCAGCAGGGCAGAGCAGACACTTGTGGGGTTGAAGTTGTTTCACCCTAAGGGAGACATCCCAGCCAAGCCAGGAGGGTGAATCACAGCCCAGGAACAGCTGTTTTTCTCCTCGATGGCAGAGATACCCGATGACTGTGTCAGACACAGACACACAGTGTGCGGATGGCTGGAGCTCAGTGAAATGAATCCCAGCCTGGTTACACCTCAGAAGTTTCTCTTTCATGGGGTGAAGCAAGACTAAAGGAAATGGAGAGATATTCCCTGAGCCAGCACCTGGAAGTCACACTGAGTCACTGTTTGCAGACACATGATTAAATCATGGAATCATGGAGTATCCTGAGCTGGAAGGACCCACAGGGATCATCCAGTCCAGCTCCTGTCCCTGCCCAGAGCCCCCAACAATCCTGGGCATCCCTGGCAGCGCGGTCCAAACGCTCCTCGAGCTCTGGCAGCCTCGGGGCCGTGCCCATTCCCTCGGGAGCCTGGGCCGTGCCCAGCACCCTCTGGGGGAAGAACCTTTCCCTGCTCTCCAGCCTGAATCCCTCCTGGCCCAGCTCCAGCCGCTCCCTGGGTGCTGTCCCTGTCCCCGGGAGCAGAGATCGGAGCTGTCCCTGCGCTGCCCCTCGGCAGGAGCTGCAGCCCCGGAGAGCTCTGACCTCGGGCTCCTCCAGGCTGAACAGGCCAAGGGACCTCGTGTGGCCCCTCCAGACCCTTCCCCATCCTCTTGTCCCTCCTTTGGACACTCCCTAAGAGCTTTAAATCCTTCTTATATTGTGGTGCCAAAGCTGCGCCTTTCTCTTGGACAAAGCCTCCACGCCCATGGGCTGGACCCGACCCTGCTGCTCCTGTGAGGGGGTTCAGATCTCCTGGAGCCAGCCCCAGACCTTAGAGCTCATCTCACCCCACCCCTGCCATGGACAGGGACACCTCCCACTGTCCCAGGCTGCTCCAAGCCCCAGTGTCCAACCTGGCCTGGGACGCTGCCAGGGATGGAGCAGCCACAGCTCCTCTGGGCAGCCACGAGGTCCTGTCACAGTAAAACGTTTCCAGCCCTGGGTCTACATTTCAAGACAAATACGAGGCTGAAAGCTCCTTGGATGCGTTATTCCCACTGGAAATCAGTGCCTTAAAGAAAAGGAGAATTGAATGAAGGAGTTTCTGCAGTTCACTGGGTGATAAACGGGTGAACACAACGTGGCCTCAGGTATCTCACAGGTTGCTCCTGATGATGTGAACTAATTACTCCACATCCGAGTCCTTTAGCCTAAAGATAAACAAGAAGTCCTCATCAATCTCTTCTTTTCCGCTTTCACTGCTCCCTCCTCTTTTCCAGCATGAAAGCAGCGAAAGAAAAACTTGCTCTCTGGAGCTTACAGTCATTTTATCCCCCACCAAACGCTGACCTTGATGTGAACTAATTAGGATGGCAATAGATTATTAATATGAGTGGGTAAGGTGAGGTTTTGTCAGTATAAAAGAGGCCTTTGAAGATAACAGCCATTTCCACTTTCATGATGCCATCCCAAGTGCTCAGAAGAAAGCCTATAAACTAATAAAGGAGAATTCATCCAGGGGCACCGAGTCACCCCTCAAACCCTCATTCAGGATGGCAAACGAAATCTGCTTGGATTCTTTTAAATCAGGATTAAAAACAACTTTTGGTAATGAGCAGATCTCTGATGATCTAAAGACACCCTGGCTCATTTTACTGGGGAAGTAAGTGACATATCAAATGCAACCTTCATACTTGAACAGCTGAGGTCACCTTGAGAGAAATGCTACCGAATGAAACCTCTCTCCAGAGTGCAGCTTTGATTTACAAGGGGAGGTAAGGTCTTCTCCACGTGAGCATCTATTTGGAAAGACAGTTTGACTTAGAACCACGCACAGATTGTGTTTTAAAAGGTAACTGAGGAACTGTTGCTCGTTATGGTCCTAAACTAAACCAGACTTGTTGAAAACTCTCTCTCCTCAGGGATCTGCTCCCCGAAACTGCCCAGCTGCTTTTGAGGAGATCTGCAGAAGCCAGATGGAAAATGAGTCAAGCCCAGAAGTATGTGCTGAAAGCCCCAGCTCGGTGCCTTGTCAGGGGCATTCAGGCCAGAAATCCATTTAAAATACCACGGAAGAAAGGCTTCGCTTCCTCTCCGAAATCCCTCGGCACTCGGAGCGCAGCTGAGGAATGCACAGCCCCTTCCACCCGACCTGTGGCCACGGAAGGTGTCGGCAGCACACGTCCCCTGGCCCCCTGGAGCAGGGAGGCTGGAGGGGCACAGCCAAGGGAAGGAGGAGGGAAGGGAGCTGAGGACTCATCTCCACGTTCAACCCTTTGCCACAGGCGTGGGAGAAGGGCTGAAAACGCGCTGGGGCCAGCTCAGCTTGAACATCTGCTCTGCTGGACACGTGGAAATGTCCTTCTGCTGGATTTCACGGGATCACAGGATATCCTGAGTGGGAATAAACCCACCAGGATCATCTAAATCCAACCCCTGGCCCTGCCCAGACATCCCAACAATCCTGGGCATCCCTGGCAGTGCTGTCCAAATGCTCCTGGAGCTCTGGCAGCCTCGGGGCCGTGCCCATTCCCTGGGGAGCCTGGGCAGTGCCCAGCACCCTCTGGGGGAAGAACCTTTCCCTAAATAGCCCCCTGAACCTGCCCTGGCCCAGCTCCAGCCGCTCCCTGGGTGCTGTCCCTGCTCAGCCCAAGCTGGTTCTAAATCTGAAGGGCAGGGAGCAGGAGCTTTGAGGGTCAAAGTGCTTCTCTTGTGTTTCTGAAGGTGACAAGGAGAAGCAAATCAAATCAACCCACACAGAAACCCTTCGGTGTCCTTCCAAAGCAAGGTGCCAAAAGTGACAGCCCTGAAGAAGCAGGCAGAGGGTTGGGAATGCTCAGGGATCAGCCAGAAATGCTCTGGATACGGACTCTGCATCAGTGTGCTCAGGGCAGGGGCTGCCCCAAAAAGGGGATTCACCTGTGCTACCCGTCAGTGATACCGGGAGGAGACCTGGGGGCACCCTACTGATGTCCCATGTCCTGAACACATCCCTGCCCCTTCTCCTGGAGCCTCTCCCGTGGGGAACTTGAGACAAACAGAGAGAATCCCAGGATCCCTGAGGCTGGAAAAGCCCTCCCAGCCCATGGAGTCCCAGCTGTGCCCGATGCCCACCTTGTCCCCAGCCCAGAGCTCTGAGTGCCACCTCCAGGTGACACCTCCAGGGATGGGCGCTCCGAAGCTCCCTGGGCAGCCCCTGCCAAGGCCTGAGCACCCTTTCCATGGGGAAATTCCTGCTAGTGTCCACCCTGAGCCTCCCCTGGCCCAGCCTGAGGCCGTTCCCTCTCCTCCTGTCCCTGTCCGCGGGGAGCAGAGCCCGACCCCCCCGGCTGCCCCCTCCTGTCAGGGAGTTGTGCCGAGCCACAAGGTCCCCCCTGAGCCTCCTTTTCTCCAGGCTGAGCCCCTTGCCCAGCCCCCTCAGAGTTCTCCAGCCCCTTCCCAGCTCCGTTCCCTGCCCTGGACACGCTCCAGCTGCTCCAGGTCTCTCCTGGAGGACCCAGAACTGGACACAGCCCTCGAGGGGCCTCTCAGTGCCCAGCCCAGAGGGACAATCCCTGCCCCGCTTGGAAGGGACCGATCAGAAACTTTCCCTGCTTCCCTAAATTTTGTGTCCCTCCATCCCTCTCCTGATTCCTGGTTTGTGTGCAGGGAGGTGTGGGCAGCAAGGGTGGGGTGAGGAATAACAGCGTGGAAGGAAAGTTGTAATCCTGTAGAGAAAAGAAGTGTCAACACATGTCAAATGTTGCAAAATGTCCCGGTGTGGAAGAAATAAAGTAATTCTCAGTATTAACCAACAAAGCGCTGTTGTTTTGCCAGGCTGAGGAAGATTTCTTTCATGGAATGGGAAATACTGAATGTTTTCTACAAATAGGAGTTTCGCTTTCTGTATTAAACAACTTAAAAATTGACCTTTAGATACTCAAAATTGACCTTTAACTACCAAAAACCTTCTGGATTTGAGAAGTCCAGCTTGCTAAAATCTCTTTTCCAACACAACCCCACGACCAGCCTGTCTGCTCTGAAATATCCTGTAAAATTCTCCTTCTCCCTTAGCAATTCTGAACCTCTGAGACATCAAAAAGTTTTTAGAAACTCAGCTGAACGCATCTGAACTGCCCCCAATGTGCTGAGCAGAGCAGTTTTGGGCAGCTGTGGCAAGGAGAGTCCCAAGTCATCATTATGAGTAAAAGGAACTTTTTCCCATTTAAGAAACGATCTCAAAGCTAAACATAATCTTGATATGTAAGCAAAAATTATTTAAATAAGGGTAAGAGCAAATATTTTTATGTTTAATGTAAAAATGCAACGCAATGGCAATAAGCCAAGGTTAGTGTAGATTATATTGGTGATTTGTTCGGGGAGGGGGTGGGGAAAACTTCAAAAATTGAATTATTATTATTGAATTTAAATACATTTTACGTCTGCATTTCCACAATTAAAAAAAACCCCAGCAACATTTGGAAACAATTAGCTTGAATTCATCCAGAATTATACATTCGCTGGTGTTGTTGATATTTTGAGGCCGCCAGAGAAACAAAACAACACAAAAAACCCCCTTCATTTATTTGTGCAGCCCTTTCATCTGCTCGAATTAAGATGCTGCATTACTCACTTTTTCCCCACCGCGATCCCAGAATGATTCCTGAGCTGCACTGGTACCTCCTGCCAGGGAATTAAGCAGGAAAGGGTTTTATCCCCCTGTCCTCCGGCAGCTCTTCCCCATCCTCAGCCTCTCTGAGCCAGCCCCAACTTCCAGAGGAGCCGAGCGCGAGACACGAGGAGGCAAAGCCAGACAATTACCCAGGAAAATGTTGGAAGGACTGGGGCCCCGAGGCAGAAATGCTGTTTGTGGAGGCTGAAGGAGCCATTTCTGCTCCCCGCGAGCCCAGCAGCGCTGGAGAGGGGCCACCAGCGGCCTGGGAGCAGGGCTGGAGGAGAGAGATGGCATCGGGCTCCTGGCTGCGCCTCTCGCCCCGGCGCCTCTCCCGCTGCTCCGGCAAAGGCGTGAGGGCACCGATCTGCTTCCATTCCCTCCTGGCACAGCCAACCCTTCGTGCTCCTGCTGGAGACCTCCCCAGCAAGGTGCGGGGGCAGAGCCTCAGCGGGGCCGGTGAGGACAGCAAGGAGTTGCGTTCTGGTCTAATTCTGAGCCTTTTCCATCGCAGGGCAGAGGTGACTCACTCGCCTTTTCCCCTCCCTACTTTCCTGCTCAGGAAGATGTTTCGGGGCAAAGAATGGAGGCTGCAGTAAGAGTCACACATCCAGAGAATCCCAGCATCCCTGAGGCTGGGAAAGATCTGCAAAATCGAGGCCCAGCTGTGCCCAATGCCCACCTTGTCCCCAGCCCAGAGCTCTGAGTGCCACCTCCAGGTGACACCTCCAGGGATGGGCACTCCAAACCTCCCTGGGCAGCCCCTGCCAAGGCCTGAGCACCCTTTCCATGGGGAAATTCCTGCTGGTGTCCACCCTGAGCCTCCCCTGGCGCAGCCTGAGGCCGTTCCCTCTCCTCCTGTCCCTGTTCCCTGGGAGCAGAGCCCGACCCCCCCGGCTGCCCCCTCCTGTCCGGGAGTTGTGCAGAGCCACAAGGGCCCCCCTGAGCCTCTTTTTCTCCCGGCTGTGCCTCTTTCTCGGCTCCCTCAGCCTCTCCTGGGGCCCCTGCCCCTTTCCCAACCTCCCTACATGAACAGATTAAATGGAAAAGCACCTGCCCAGGACAGGCCTGCAGCCCCTGCCTCCCTCTGCCACCAGCTCAGCAGCAGGAATGACACAACGGAAAGGGCAGGAAAAGGTTCTTAACCATTCCAGCTGCCACAGGATGCACCTCTGCGACATCTGTGCTGCAGAACTGCAGGAGGAAGAGTGGCTGAAGGGAGACCACGAGGGCAAAGGTGAACAACCAAGGCAAATATCCGATGTTTAATCTAAACACACTCTCAGACTGAAGCCGTTCCCCTTTCTCCTGTCGCTCCATTCCTTGTAAATAATCTCCCTCCATCTTTCCCTTCAGGCCTGTAAATATATGTTCCCGCAAAGAGAAGAGGGATATGCTCCATCCCAGCGTGCCTTGTGAGGAGACAGCGTTCCCTCAGTCCTCCCTTTATTTTTTTTTTCCTCCTTCCAACATGAAAAATAAGTGGGATGACAGCCTTTGGTGGAGATGTGTGCAACAAGGCCCTCATTGTCTCAGACAGGTGTGAGATTGGGATTGACTCAGTGCCAAGAACCCCGGTATCAGAGCCAGCTCTGGGAGCTGCAAACACACTCCAACCATCCCGTAATCCCACTGCAGCCAGCCAGAGACTCAACAATTTAAGGCTTAAGACACACACACACAACATAAATCAGATGAGGATGTACCAGCCAAGCGTCAGCTCCTTGGGCAGATGCCTGCAGACCGTCTGTGCTCATCAGACCTGGCCTCTCTGGCTTATTGGAAACATTTATTTTATTTTCTTTTTTTTCTCTAAAGATGAGAGGCTGGGTGGAGCAGCCAGCTCAGACACATTTCCATTTGCCCTATCTTGCCCCAACAGCCCTCCTCTGCTTGCGTTTTGGAGGCAGCTCGGCTCGTAAAGTCTCTTTATTCCGAGTGCAGGGGGAAGGAATTACATCTTGGGGAAATGTTTAATGTACAAATACAAAAATCACATGGACGTGCCCTCAGTAGGCACCGCCCTCCTGAAACAAAACCGTGCCCTGCCATGGGAGTTTGGAGCCTCTGAACATGATCAAACAAGCACAGGGATTAGCACAGCTGTTTGTCTGTCTTTCTTTCTTTCCTTCCTTCTTTCTCTCTCTTTCCTCCTCTCTTTTCTCCTCTTTCTCTCTTCCTTTCCTTTCCTTTCCTTTCCTTTCCTTCCCTTCCCTTCCCTTCCCTTCCCTTTCCTTCCCTTTCCTTTCCTTTCCTTCCCTTTCCTTCCCTTTCCTTCCCTTTCCTTTCCTTTCCTTCTCTTGTAGGTGCCAGGCTGGTCCTGGCCCATCCACCTGCAGCTCCTGCTGGCCAAGGCGGGGGCAGGTGGATGCTGGAGACCACCCTGGACACAAGAGCCTGGCACAAACACCCAGGGATGGGTTTCCATCACTTGAAATGTCTCCCTCCCTTTTCTTGGAATTCCTGAGGCTGGAAAAGCCCTCCCAGCCCATGGAGTCCCAGCTGTGCCCGATGCCCACCTTGTCCCCAGCCCAGAGCTCTGAGTGCCACCTCCAGGTGACACCTCCAGGGATGGGCACTCCAAACCTCCCTGGGCGGCCCCTGCCAAGGCCTGAGCACCTTTTCCATGGGGAAATTCCTGCTGCTGCCCACCCTGAGCCTCCCCTGGCCCAGCCTGAGGCCGTTCCCTCTCCTCCTGTCCCTGTTCCCTGGGAAGGTCCCCCCTGAGCCTCCTTTTCTCCAGGCTGAGCCCCTTTCCCGGCTCCCTCAGAGTTCTCCAGCCGCTTCCCAGCTCCGTTCCCTGCCCTGGACACGCTCCAGCCCCTCCAGGTCTCTCCTGCAGGACCCAGAACTGGACACAGCCCTCGAGGGGCCTCTCAGTGCCCAGCCCAGAGGGACAATCCCTGCCCTGCTCCTGCTGGACACACAATTCCTCATCCAGGCCAGCTGCCAGGGGCCTCTTGCCCACCTGGGCACCCCTGGGCTCGTGTCCAGCCCCTGGCACCAGCACCTCCAGGGCCTTTTCCTGCCAGGCCACTTTCCCACTTTTCTCCTTTTCAAGTTAACACAAGTGTTCACTTTCATGATGTGTGGCAGAGCAGCTCTTGTTTGCCGGTGGATTGGTTTGCCCCGTGAGCAAATTAATCCTGAATTCAAATTTGCCAATGGTTTTGCATGGAAAATTGCTCATGTTTATGTAGCTCTCAAGGATATCAAAGGCACTGTGCTTTTGAGCAGTTATTCACAGGCTGGGTTGCAGAATGAGGAGCATTGTTTGGACCTGGGATTTGGAAAATGAAATCCACCTTTATTGCAACGAGAGCTGAAAGCATCACCAGTGCTACCCTTGCTCGGCCACCTGTAAATCATCACCCTAATAAAATCAGGAGCTGCCTTTCACTAAATGTTGTCTTTCCTATGGGCCAGAGGATGCAGCAATTTACAGGAATTTTTACCATGCAAAGGAATTTTGGTTTCATTTTTTGCCGATACTGATCACCTGTATTTCATCTGCAAGCAGCTGAGAGAGCCCAAAGTGGCCACGTGATATGTAAAATAATTGATAATTGTAATTCAACATGCAAAAAACCAAGAAGAATTGGGATTGTTTAGCCTGGAGAGGAGAAGCTTTGGGCTGACCTCATTGTGGCCTTGCAGGGCCTGAAGGAGCCCACAGGAAACATGGAGAGAGACAAGTTCCAAGGAATGGAGGGACAGGACACAGGGAATGGCTTCCCACTGCCAGGGGGCAGGGATGGAGGGGATATTGGGCAGGAATTGTTCCCTGGGAGGGTGGGGAGGGGCTGGGATGGAATTCCCAAAGAAGCTGTGGCTGTCCCTGGATCCCTGGCAGTGCCCAAGGCCAGGCTGGACACTGGGGCTTGGAGCAGCCTGGGACAGTGAGAGGTTTCCCTGCCATGGCAGGGGTGGGATGGGATGATCCTTAAGGTCCCTTCCAAATCCAAACAATTCCCTGACAGAGGATGAAACACCATTTCCAATTGTTTCTATTTCTATCCTGTTTTTTGGGCACCTTATCAAAGACATCCCAAACAGCTCTTTGGGTAGATATCCCTGAAAGTTCCTGAAGCTGAGCACCAAAACCTGGAAGCTCCCGGAATCACTGATCCTGAGCATTTTGCCCCACACGGGCAAACCAAAGAAACCTCTGACACAGACCTGGGAATTTCTCATTGGAAATCAAACCCAACCTGAGAGCAAACGCACAATTTTTTAATGGCCCTCTTCAACATCCTTTTGGTTTTCGACGCTTTTAAGAGAAGAGTCGCACAAATAGGATGGGAATGGTCAGATGGAGCCTATTTGGTTATCTGATGTGCACCTCCCCAGGTCCTCGATTGCCTCAGCGAGCACATCCCAGCCCTTTGTTCCTTGCCTGGGAACAATCCCCATTTGTTGGGGTCACAATGGGCTGAGCACACAGGGCAAACTCAGCGATGAGTTTGCTAAGGGTGTTGTGTGTACTCAGCCACATAAAAGGAGCGCTGGGAGCGCTGGCACCACCGGCGGGGAACGATCTCGTTTGATGCAGTGTCGGGGTTCGAGGCCTGGCAGGGGAGGCACGTCTGCACTTGAGGCTTTGAAAGGAGCCCCCCTAAGCCGTGGATAAATCCCAGAATCCCAGGATTAAGGATGGAAAAGACCTCCAAAGTCATGTGCACGATGCCCACCTTGTCACCCTGCCACGTCCAGGCCTCCCTTGGTCACCTCCAAACCTCCCCAAGGCCTGACCACCCTTTCCAGGAAGAAATATTTCCTAATATCCAGTCTAAACCTTCTGGCACAGCTCCAGGCTATTTCCTCTTGTCCTATCCCCTTTTCCCTGGCAGCAGAGCCCGGCCCCCAACAACAGCTCAAGTTTGGAGACGTTCAATTCAGAATTTGAGGGAAAAGAACACCTTCAATTACAAAATCCAAGTGGCATCTTCTGGCACCTGGGCAGCACCAGGTGGATGAGAAGCTGTTTTCAGTGGGTGTTTGTTTTTAGGGTAAGGAGCCCTTATTTATTTCTTTTTTTGTTTGTTTTATTTACCACGGAAGGTAATTTGAGCTCTGGTATCCAAACCTTGGCATGTTCTGCCAAGAGGGGATTAAAGAGGAGAACGCTGTGGAAAGAAACTGGGTTTGTCTGTAAAGAACTCAGAGAGATTTGATTTACCAGAGTTTTGCAATCAGTGCTTTTAATCTTCCTCAGAACTGCGACATTCAAAGGCCAAGAAAACACTTTGAGGGCCGGTGGGGAATAACCCCAAACATGAGAAAGCCTCAAATGCTGAACGTTTGCCACCCAGACTTCAGAATCGTGGAATGGTGTGGGATGGAAGGGACCTTAAAGATCATTCTGTTCCCACCCCTGCCATGGGCAGGGACACCTCCCATTGTCCCAGGGTGCTCCAGCCTGGCCTTGGGCACTGCCAGGGATCCAGGGGCAGCCACAGCTTTTCTGGGAATTCCATCCCAGCCCCTCCCCACCCTCCCAGGGAACAATTCTTGCCCAATACCCAGTTTAAACCTGCCCCTGGGGCAGGCAGAGGTATTTGCTTTAAACACCTCCAGAATGGGATGAGATTAGCCCTGGCAAAGAGCAGGGAGCCAGGCTGAGGTGCTTCCATGGAAAAGGAAGAGTTCCGGGAGACAGAAATGTCCCCTGAGGTAGAGCTGCCACCCTGGAAGATGCCACCCCAAAAATGAGGAGGAGAAAAGAGCAGGCAGAGGCTCCACCTTGGAGAGGTGAGGGAGCTGAAGGAGCAAGGAGTGAGCCCAGGAAATTCCCTGGGAGAATCCTGGCACAAAATCCCTGCCCTGGGTCAGAGATCAGCTCCACTTTCCCAAGGACATAACGGAGAAGGGCTCAGGGAGTGGAAGGGGATCAAACCAAACAAACCAGGAGGAATCGCTGTGCAAGTCCAAAACTGAACTGGGAATACTTGTCCCTGCCTGCCAGCTCCGCTCCAGGATCCATCACTTCTCCCGTGGTAAAAGACATGGACTGATTAATGAAAATACAACTGTGCCTGGGCATGAGCTGCCAAATTTTAGAGCTGCCTGAAGATTCAGGGAGAGGGTTTTCCAAAGGCAGCTCCATAGCCGGGACTGATTTCTCCATGGTTTAGGTGCTTGGGCACCATCAAAAATCCTCTTAGGACACCTTTCTGCTTCCTGAATTTTCCTAAATGATCTGTAAAAAATCGAACTCTCAATAATTTGCCTAAACAATCCCAGAATTACTGTCAAAATTTAGAACAAAATACAGATCTCCCACCTTCTCTGCCTGGAACCCAAGATTTTGTTGTTTAGAGTTACCCTTGAGGATGCTCCACGTGGTGGGAAAAACATGGGAAAAAAAGCAGAAGAAAAACTGGTGGAAGTGGAGGTGTTGCTTGGGGACTGAGAACATATTTGTTGCTTTATCTGCTGCTTTTTCAATCCCAGGAAGTGCCAGGCATTTGGAATACGAAGATTGGTATCTCAAATATATCGACACTTGGAAATCTTGTGGATTAACCACCATGACATAACTCTTTCCATTAGCTGATGGAAAAGCCAAACAGTTTCAAGCCTTTTTTTTTTTTTTTTTTTTTTTTTTCCCAAGCTGGATGTGAGGCTCTTGAGCAAGGCTGAGGGCCTGGAGCTGGGAATGCTGCCTGGAACACGGGCAGGTGCTGAGGAATTGGATCCTCACCTCGGTCTGCTCCGTGTGGGAGCGGACAAAGGAGGCATGAATGTGTGGCTGAAGGGAAGGAATCCTGGAGGAGCCGGACAGATCCCGGTGCTGGAAAGGCAATGGAGGCTCCAGTACAGGTGGGATTTATCCAGGGAACTGCTGAGGACCTGGAGGTCCACGTGGGAACCGGGAGTGTGCAGGGAAAGGTTTTGTCTTGTCACTGAGATACAACAGAGGAAAGGGTTGAGGCTCATGGAATCATGGAATGGTTTGGGGTGGAAAGGACATTAAAGCTTGTCCCATTCCACCCCTGCCATGGCAGGGACACCTCCCACTGTCCCAGGCTGCTCCAAGCCCCAGTGTCCAACCTGGCCTTGGGCACTGCCAGGGATCCAGGGCCAGCCACAGCTGCTCTGGGAATTTCATCCCAGCCCCTCTCCACTTTCCCAGGGAACAATTCCTGCCCAATATCCCATCTAACCCTGCCCTCCTTCAGCTTAAAATTATTCCCCCTTGTCATGTCCCGTCTCTCCATCCCTTGTCCCCAGTCCCTCTCCAGCTCTCCTGGAGCCCCTTCAGGCCCTGGCAGGGGCTCTGAGCTCTCCCTGGAGCCTTCTCTCCTCCAGGTGAGCACCCCCAGCACTCCCAGCCTGGCTCCAGAGCAGAGAGAGAAGATCCTAAATATTCTCCTGCCTGTCCTGGAGAAGTAAAACTCCCTGGATGAAGTCGGTGGTGCAGAGAATTGATTGAATGGAAGCAAATATGGGCCTGAGAGCATCTCCTGGGCCCTGCAGCTCAGCCACACCCCGTGCTCTGCACTTACAGAGCAAAATCCATCTTGAATTCCATCTTTGTGTGTCTGAGAGGCCCCTGGAAGACATCCAGGGCTGCCCTGGTCCTTGGGAACCATCTCCTGATTTCCAGCCTAAATTCATTGACAGTTTAGAGGAGAACAACTTGTTCTGGAGCCAGCGCTGGCCTTCAGCACAAATGGTTTTGCTCCCTGCCCACTGCTGAGCCTCTCTGCTCAGGAAGGAATTACCCTTCCTCTCTTCCTATCTTCTGGAAAACTGAATTTATCTGGCTCTGCCAACCCCTCCTTTAAATCCAGGCCTCGATTCCTCTGTGCATCCCACCTGTGTTGCCTCGAATTGCTCTGACTCCAGTTCCTCCTGGGGAAATCTCCCAGGAATAAAGGAGATTCCTAACGCCACTGTTGGAATTCCTAAGGCTGCTCCCATTCCTGGGTGTCACCACCCCTCTGCTGATAAAGCAAAGGCTTGGCAGAGATGATGTGGGACAGTCACTGGATTTTATCCCTGTCCAAATCAGCCTTTGGAGCGGATCCAAATGGAATTACAGACTTTACAAATCCAATGGAAGACGTGGCTCCTGCTGTAAGGAGCCCCATTCCCCAGGGGATGAAATGATTGAGTAAAAAATGATGTGGAGGGTCAGAGACAAGGAAAAGATGGACCATATATTAATATGTAATAATTATGTAATAACTGCAGTTATTTAGTTTATAATGCACATCTTAGAGGATCACGGAATGGTTGGGGTTGGATGGAACCTTAAAGATCATCCAGATCCAGGGCAGGGACACCTTCCGCTATCCCAGGCTGCTCCACGCCCTGTCCAACCTGCCCTTGGACACTTCCAGGGATCCAGGGGCAGCCACAGCCATGATCTTTAAAGTCCCTTCCAACCCAAATCATTCCGTGATTCTATGAAACAGGAGGTTTATTTTTGTGTTTGTAGAAGGGGGTGTGAAAAAGGAGGGATTTTTCCTCAGAGTGGATTTCCGTGGGACAGAATTCCAGAGGGATTGTTGTGTGTGTGCTAGCCCAGTCGGTGTGCTCATCAGTTTGGGTGCAGACCGGCTCGTGACACCACAAACGGACACTGGGATGAATCTGCAGCTGATGACACTTCAAAAGTGCCCCTTAGAAAGGAAGGCTGTGGAAGTTACTCTTGGAATTCTATATAAATATTATCTGCTGAGCAATAATTGCAAATCACACCCTGCACTCTCAGGAAGAAGATGTTTCTCTCTATAAAATTCCCTTTTTTGATGGAGCCACCTGGACCCCTGCCAGCTCCATAGATTGAGTTGGCAAAATATTTTGGGAAAGCATCACCACTTCCACAAATTTCCTGTGGCTGTGGCAGGGTGGCTTCAGCTCCTTCTTTTCCCCACACAGGAGTTTCTGGTGGCTGCTGGCATGGAAAGGAGTGGGAAGGAGGGAGATCATTTCCTCCTCCTCATCCAGAGCAGGCTCCTGGTGGAAATTCCCACTCCATTAAAGGGAGCTCCATTAAAGGGGATCTTCCCTGATGGGGATGGACGTGACCCAAATCATGGTGGGGAAACCCTCTGGGGGTCGAGAGAACATCCAGACACATCCAGAAGTGCCGGATCCAGCCCTATCCAGGGCAGGAAGGAGCAGAGCTGATAGGAGAAGTGCCAAGCTCAGGCAGCACTGGCTCGGCGTTCCAGGGAGTGTTTTTTGGGCTGGAGAGGTTTTTAGGCCAACGGGAAGGGGATGATCTGCTGGGACAGCCCCACGTGCTGGGTTAACCACAGGGAGACACCAGTGTGCCCAAAGGGAGTGGGGATCGATGGCATTTGACCTACGGCACGACGGGAAGAGCTGGGAATTCCCTGATCCTGGGAGGCTCTGGATGCCAATCCCAATGGCCAAAATCGCCTGAAAACCGCTTTTTCCAGCAGCAAAATGTGGGGGCAGAGTGACAACCCCATCAGATCCCCTCTGAAACGCCGCAGATCCTTCTGATTCTGTGAATCCACAGCTTATGAAGCAAAATTAAAAGCGGAAATATTGGCACTGGGGGCTTGATCCAGCCAGAGAAGGAACAAAGCCGTTGTAATTCCCTGGTTTCAGCGCTGCCCTTGACTCTCCTCCTGCTTTTCCCCAGTTCCTGGGAACCCTGATAAACCCAGGCTGTGTTTTTTGTCCAAGATCCCGATAGCAAGGACCTTGAAATGTCTCTTAAACAAAGTGTGGTGCACCTGGAGGAAGACAAAAGCCTGGCTCGTAACAAAATAATCCCCCAGTCCTGGTGTTCGGTGTTAATTCAAAGAGCTGAGCTTTAAATGATCTCCCTTGCTTTGCTTTCAGGGCTAATTCTTCCCTTCAAGAGCTGTCAGCAAATTTTATTCCAGCCTCTCGTTTCCAGGGATTTTAGATTTGGTCATAAAAGTGGGAAACTTAACATCTAAGGTTACAAAATTTTTTTTAAAAAAAGCAAACTCAGGTATTTTAAGGCTATAAAAGCCTTAAAAAGAGCCAGAAGTGCGTGGTTTAATGTGATTCTTTGTTTTCAGTAGAGAAAACAGCGTGATTTAATTTATTTTTAAATAAATAATTAATAAATCCCTGGGAGAAAGCATCCAAATGGTTGGAAAATAGTTGAGAATATTCAAGGCCAGGTTGGATGGAGCTCGGAGCAACCTGGACCAGTGAGGATGTCCCTGGTTGGTTTTAAGGTTCTTTTCCAACCCAAACCATTTTTGGTTCTATGATTCTGTGAATATTATTTAATTAAAAAAAAAAAGAAAGAAAAAGAAGTTATTTAATTGCACATTTCTGGATGCTATTCCTAACCCCATTTATTTATGCAATTTATTAACTCCACAGTGATGCCTCCACAAGAATCTTCTGGGCCTGAATTTTCAAATATTTCTGTTGGCCCCGCAAGAAATTCTGCTGTAAAGGAACCTTCTGTTCATCTTTTCTGGAATTACCCACTTTGGTTAAGTTTAACCACTGTAAAATCAGGGATTGTGGATTTAGTGTCTGGTCCAGGCTGGTGTTGGGAGAAACTCAGCCTTAATACGTAGGCAGATTTATTTATTATAAATATAAATTTAAATGCTCCTGGAGGCTCTAAACTCCTCAGCACGGCTCACGTGGCTCTGCCTATTTTCTTTTCCCCCTCTGCACAAAGGAAGGGGTGAGTTGAGGTCGGAATCTCCTTTTTCTGTGCGTGGAGGTCAAATCCTTTGACATTTTACACTCGGTTCTGGCACGAAATAATCTCTCAACTTAAACCATGTGGTGGAAGCTTTTCCTCCCCTCCCGTTCCCCTTTGGTCTGGGAATTGGCCATGGTTAAAACTTCCAAGGGAGCAGGTGGACGTGGCTCCCTCCTTGTGATATGAAAGAAGCAGAAAACTCGATTAAAGCAATTTATGGGCTCTGAACTTAACTCTCGCCGTGGATTTGTGTCCGTGACACAAAAGGTTTTCTGCTCCCGCTCAAGACTTGCAAAAATAGGAAGTTAAAATTACCCTCAATCCTTTTCTAGCCGAAAACCTCAACAAATAAACAGTGGTTTAGTGGCGTGGCAACCTGCCCCTTGCCATCCAGGAACCGCTCTGCCATGTCTATTTTACTTTTGTTTATTTTTTTAAATTAAAAAAAAAAAAGATAAGTGGGTTTGGATGAGTAGAGGAGCAACTTGTGGTTCCTCCTGGTGGGAGTTAAAGCAAAATTTTGGGATACTGCTTGGAATTTAGCAGTGGATGGCGGTTTATGTCTTATAAAAAGCACTTTGTGCTCCCTTCAGTGAGAAAGTTTCACCAGAAATGTTTCGGGATGCAAAATGGGCAGGAAGGTGTGGAAATGGGATGTTCAGAAGTGTTTTGGTTTTCATGGAATCACAGAATCCCACACTGGTTTGGGTTGGAAGGGATCTTAAACATCATTTTGTTCCACCCCCTGCCATGGCAGGGACACCTCCCACTGTCCCAGGCTGCTCCAAGCCCCAATGTCCAACCTGGCCTTGGGCACTGCCACAGCTGCTCTGGGCACCCTGTGCCAGGGCCTCCCCACCCTCCCAGGGAACAATTCCTGCCCAAAATCCCATTTAATCCTATAATTTTTCAGTTTGAAGCCATTCCCTGTGTCCTGTCCCTCCAGCCCTTGGAAATTGTCTCTCTCCATGTTTCCTGTGGGCTCCTTCAGGCCCTGCAAGGCCACAATGAGGTCACCCCAAAGCTTCTCCTCTCCAGGCTGAACAATCCCAGCTCTCCCAGCCCCTCCTTCTCCCGTCCCTCCCTTGTTTTGGAGGCCTCTGCTCTGAAACTAAATAAAGAAAAATAGAAATACAAAGAAATTAAATGTCCCAGCTCACACAGGAGATCGACCCTCATCCAATCACACTTGGATCACTGAGGAAAAAATGATGGTGCTGGAGCTTCTTCCCACCCCGTCCCTTTTTCCCTGCTGCGATAACATGACCCTGAAAAGATGAGCCCTGAAAGTTAAAAGGTGATGGCAACAGAAAAATGAGAGAGCCCTCAGTTTGGGGTTTATTTTCCTGATATCCACTGCAAGCCTCAACGAGTTCCAGCCTCAATGGACAGCACACGTTTGGGAGGGAAAGTGGAAGCAGGAGAAGAGGAGAATGCCCATGAGGAAACATCCGCGGCTGAGCTAGCTCCGGAGGTGAAACACATTAAACCCTCTTTGAAAGAGCAAAGCCCAGCGACCTCCTACAGCTATTCCGGGAGGGAACAGCTGGATCCAGGGCCCAGCGTGAAAATCCCATCGGGACTTCCACAGGGCAGCAGGGAAGAGGGATCCTGGGTGTTAAACCTGATACCCTGCTAAGCAGAAAGTGCTCCCAAGAAGCTGAAGAATGTGAGGCTGCCACCGATACCTCCACCCACGTCTGCTCGGGCTGCTGAGCAGCCACAATAAAATGTGTTTTCTTTTATAGGAACGGAGCCGTGAGCAGGAGAAAGCCAGCGTGGTTTGCTCTGCACATCAGGGAAAGAAGTGAGGGGAATGTGAGAGGTTGGATCCTCCACCTGAGGTGACCTGGATTTGCTCCAGCCAGGGGAAGGAGCGGGGTGATGCTTCCAGTTTCTTTTTGCTTTGTACAGCACATGATAATCTGTTGATTTTTAGTAGTAAAATCAGTAGGGTTTAGTAGGATTGGGGTGGATATCGGGGAGAAAATCTTCCCTGTGAGGAAGGGACAGGTTGCCCATAGAATTTTGTGGCTGCCCCATGCCTGGAAGTGTCCAAGGCCAGCTTGGAAGGGGGCTTGGAGCAACCTGGGATAGTGAAAGGTGTCCCTGCGCGTGGTTTGGGTTGAAAATAAATGATCTTTAAGGTCCCTTCCAACCCAAACCATTCCCTGATTCTATGATTCTCAAAAATACCCCAAACCCAGCAGATTTGCAATAATTCCACTAAGCCACAGACCTTCCAAGTCCAAGGAAAGTTCCAAGTTCCAAGTGTTTCCTTAGGTGAGTGATAACTTTTCCTGCCTGCAGGAAAGAGCACCCTGCTCTTAAAAATAAATCCCAAAATAAGAACTTATCTCGATTCCCCGTGACTGTTCCTCTCCAAAACCCCAGCAGAGAAGGGAGCAGCACCTGCTAAAACCAACAGTGTCCCACTTTTTTGAGTCCATCTCCCCATGAATCTGCATTTTTATAGGAACAGCTCAGTGCCCTGACCCACTGCCCAGATTTCAGCAGGAATTTTAGCAGGGACAGACTCAGCTCTAGAGGATGCCAGATAAGATTCCAAGCTGGATGACTCGGTTTCATCCAAGCCTGGGAAGAAATCAGACTCCTGAGTCACCCTTTTGCAGGTTTTCATTCCAACAAAACCCACTGGAAAACCACCAGCCACAGAAATACCTCCAAAGCTGCCTGTCCTAAGGAAGTCTCGGCACTCAGGGATAATTTCTGGGGGGATGAAGCACTTTGCAAAGCTCTCTTTGCTGCTGCCTTCCCGGGAAAGGTCAAAGCAAGGCGTTGACAGCATTCCCCTCTCCCTCCAGCACACTCATTGACAAATATCCGTTGGGAAATACACCTGGAAAAAGGCCTGGCTTTGCAAGACAGCGACGGCTCCGCAGGTGTTGCAAGGCACAGGTGAGGATAACAAACCCCGTGAGCTGTGCTGACACTGGAAGACACAGAATAGAGCCCTTAAAACCTGGGAGGGTTCCCAAAACCCAAACATCCATTGGGAAGCCCCTCTTTTCACTCCTTCAAGGCTCTCACGTGTCAAAGAACTCCAAGGAGACCCCCAAAGAGATGGAAGCACAGCAGGGCCATGAGCCCCTGTAGGCTGTGGGGATGGAGGTGGGCGAGGATCAGAACGGACCCCTTAAAACCTGCCAGGCTTCCCAAAATCCAAATATCCACCAGGAACCCCCTCTTTTTGTTCCTTAAAAGCTCTCCCATGTCAAAAATCTCCAAGGAGATCCCCAAAGACACGAAAGCACAGCAGGGCCACGAGTCCTCGTAGGCTGTGGGGATGGAGGTGGGCGAGGATCAGAATGGAGCCCTTAAAACCTGCCAGGCTTCCCAAAATCCAAATATCCATGAGGAACCCCCTCTTTTCATTCCTTAAAGGCGCTCACATGTCAAAGATCTCCAAGGAGAGCCCCAAAGAGATGGAAGCACAGCAGAGCCACAAGCCCCCGTAGGCTGCAGGGATGGAGGTGGGTGAGGATCAGAATGGCTCCCTTAAAACCTGCCAGGCTTCCCAAAATCCAAACATCCACCAGGAACCCCCTCTTTTCACTCCTTAAAGGCTCTTATGTGTCAAAGATCTCCAAGGAGAGCCCCAAAGAGATGGAAGCACAGCAGGGCCGCGAGCGCCCATAGGCCGTGGGGACAGAGGTGGACGAGCAGGGAGAGGATCAGAATGGAGCCCTAAAAACCTGCCAGGCTTCTCAAAATCCAAATATCTACGAGGAACCCCCTCTTTTCACTCCTTAAAGGCTCTTATGTGTCAAAGATCTCCGAGGCGAGCCTCAAAGAAATGGAAGCACAGCAGTGCCGCGATCCCCCGTCGGCCAAGGGGACGGAGGTAGGCGAGCGGGCAACGACGCAGAAGGGAGCCGTGAAAACCTGCCAGGCTGCGCAAAATCCAAACATCCATGGGGAACCCCCTCTTTACACTCCTTAAAGGCTCTCACATGTCAAAGATCTCCAAGGAGAGCCCCAAAGACACGAAAGCACAGCATGGCCACGAGCCCCTGTAGGCCAAGGGGACGGAGGTAGGCGAGCGGGAAGAGAATCAGAATAGAGCCCTTAAAACCTGCCAGGCTTCCCAAAATCCAAACATCCATTGGGAACTCCCGCTTTTCACTCCTTAAAGGCTCTCACGTGTCAAAGATCTCCAAGGAGAGCCCCGAAGAGATGGAAGCACAGCAGGGCCACGACTCCCCATAGGCCAAGGGGATGGAGGTGGGTGAGGATCAGAATGGATCAGAATGGATCCCTTAAAACCTGCCAGGCTTCCCAAAATCCAAACATCCATTGGGAACCCCCTCTTTTCACTCCTTAAAGGCTCTCACATGTCAAAGATCTCCAAGGAGAGCCCTAAAGAGATAGAAGCACAGCAGGGCCGCGAGCGCCCGTAGGCCGTGGGGATGGAGGTGGGCGAGTGGGGCGGCGATTTTGGGTACTTACCCTGAATCTGACTCTGAGGCTGAGGGTTAAAAGCTGTGCTGTGGTTCAAGGAGGCTCGAGGGTTGGGTGTGGGGGCTGGGTGGTGTGGGCTGACCCTCATGGCCGTGCGACGCAACTGCTCCAGCTCGCTCAGGCGCTCAGAAAAGGACAAGCTGCCGGGCTTTGTCTGCTCATCTATTTTCTGGCGATGTCCTAGTGTGGGAGGGGGGGGAAAAAGATCAGAAAAGCTCACTTGGTACATGAGGTCTGTTGGTTTTGGTTTATTTTTAATTTTTTTTCCTTCTTTTTGCAACCCCTGATCCACTGGTGAAGGCCCTAACCTGGGACTGTCTGAAACGAAATTGAAATCACCTCTCATGCATTGCAATCCTATTGTGGGGCAGCCTGAGATGTGCCCTAGGCTGGAAAACCAGAGCCACTGAAAATTTCAGGGCTTTTCTACCCTTCCCACAGTTTCTAAAAGGAGGAAACGGCCCCTGTGCTAAACCTGCACTGGGATAACTCCTCAAAAATTCAATCCCAGTTTGTCACCAGGCACCACAATCAGACAAGTTATAGCTACGGGGCTATAAAATAACAAACACAAGCAAATCCTGGTTTTGGATTCTTTTGCAATGGATTTATGGACAGGAATGGGAAATAAACACCAGCAGAACTGAAACTGGAATAATGAGGTTTCTCTTGGTGGCGCTGGGAGCTTCAGGAGCGTGAGGTCCCATCAGACACTCAGCTCTAAGAGAGGAAATGCTGAATTTCGAGTGTCAGCCAGGGCACAGGGGACTTGGGCACGGCCACATGGGAATTACAGGGTCCAGCACTTCCCAGAGCAGCCCTTGGAGCACAGTCCCTGTGAAGCTCCAGGGCTGGGAGGGGACAGGGAAGCTCCTGGAGGAGCCAGGGCAGCACTGGGACACATCACATTCAGCTGGAAGAACTAAGATGACACATTTGTACCTCCCACTGTCCCAGGCTGCTCCAAGCCCCAGTGTCCAACCTGGCCTTGGGCACTGCCAGGGATCCAGGGCAGCCACAGCTTCTCTGGGAATTCCATCCCAGCCCCTCCCCACCCTCCCAGGGAACAATGCCTGCCCAATATCCCATCCATCCCTGCCCTCTGGCACCGGGAAGCCATTCCCTGTGTCCTGTCCCTCCATTCCTTGGAAATTGTCTCTCTCCATGTTTCCTGTGGGCTCCTTCAGGCCCTGCAAGGCCGCAATGAGGTCACCCCAAAGCTTCTCCTCTCCAGGCTGAACAATCCCAGCTCTCCCAGCCTTTTCAAAGGTCCCGGCCCCGAAGCTGCCAGAGTTCCAGGAGCGTTTGGACAGCGCTGCCAGGGGTGCCCAAGGTGGGATTGTTGGGGTGTCTGTGCAGGGCCAGAGGTGGGACTGGATCCTTGTGGGTCTCTTCCAGCTCAGGATACTCCATGAATCTATTCTAGGATTCCATGATTTCTGCACATTGGATTTGTCTCAGGACATCGGCTGCCTCACCGATCTTTGTGGCTTAGCTCTTGTCCTTCTTTCCTTCAGACAGTGTTGCCCTGCCAGGAATGCAGGTCAAATCTCCAGCCCAGAGATTGAATCTCCAGCCCAGGGGTCAAAAATCATTATTTTTCTATTTGTTCCCTTGAAGAAACAAGGGAACTTGCGACAAGAAAAGGGGGAATGGGCTTAAAGCGAAAGAAGGCAGGGTTAGATGGGATATTGGGAAGGAATTGTTCCCTGGGAGGGTGGGCAGGCCCTGGCACAGGGTGCCCAGAGCAGCTGTGGCTGCCCCTGGATCCCTGGCAGTGCCCAAGGCCAGGTTGGACACTGGGGCTTGGAGCAGCCTGGGACAGTAAGAGGTGTCCCTGCCATGGCACGAGGTGGAATGAGATGATCCTTAAGGTTCTTTCAAATTCAAACCATTCCGTGATTACATAAAAAGTTGGCATTATTTTCTTTTTTTAACCCACCCTTCCTTATTCCACACCTCCCCCCTCAGCATTTAATCCATAAACATTCCTAAAAATCCCACTCCCAATGTGGAATATCAGTGAATGAGTAGCAAAAGTTCTCTGCAGGGCCTTGCAGGCCCCTTCCTCTACAGAGAACTCTTTCAAGCCACCCTGACAGCTCAATCAAGACACAGGCCCATTTTATGCACTAAAAGGAAAATGTGCATTTAAAAGCAGTTCCCAGTAGCTGCATTTCTAAAATTAAATTTTATAACTCGTCTTATGGTTCCAAATCTCAGTGGCTCGGCATTTCTTCCCGTTGCCAGGCCCTTTGGCACAGCTTGAACTGTCTCAGATTCCACACTGTGCTGTAAATTATCCCAAGGGGAGGGGGAGGAATTAAAATGTAAAAAGACATATTATATAGCAGTGGTTTCATCATTAAAGAGACCCATTAGGGCTTAAAAAAAAAAAAAAAAAAAAAAAAAAAAAAAAAAAAAAAAAAAAAAAAAAAAAGAAAGAAATAAAAAAGGAGGGGAGAAGCAAAGACAGATGAAAAGGACTTTTATCTGACATTCTGGTTGGTCGGGAGCAAATGCTGCATTTGTCAGCAGAGAAAAGCTGGAAGTTCCTCAAGCCTTGGGCTCCTGACCCTGGATGTGAACGCCAGCATGTGGAGTCACACAAGATGTGTAAAATACCTCATCCATGGGGATTATTTTAAGCTCCAGCAGGCTCAACCCAGGGCTGGCACAGCCAAGAGCCACATCCTTGCAAATCCAGCCCCACGCTGGCATTTATTCCTGATTTCAGATTCTCCTCGGACATCTCCTGCTTTTAAGGGAGCGCAGGAAGGCCAAGTTCACCTCCCCTTCCCCTGCCACCTCTCCTGAACCCCACAGTGCCAGGCTGCTCCCAGGCTGACGGGAGGATCTCTGCCTGTCTCACCCAATCCCAGGATTCCTGAGGTTGGAAATCCCTGAGGCTGGAAAAGCCCTCCCAGCCCATGGAGTCCCAGCTGTGCCCGATGCCCACCTTGTCCCCAGCCCAGAGCTCTGAGTGCCACCTCCAGGTGACACCTCCAGGGATGGGCACTCCAAACCTCCCTGGGCAGCCCATCTGAATGTTTCCCAACCCCTTCTGGGACAAAATTCCTCCTGATGTCCACAATTCTTCCAGATATCCAAGATATCTCCATACCCTGCATCCACCAAGTGAAAACTGAGACCCCCCCACCCCTTCCTGTGCTGCCCCAGAGCATCCAGCTGAATTTTGGGGGTGTTTCAGCCTTCAGCCTCTTGCATGGAGCCTCTCCCATAGCCTGGGATTCCCAGGAGAGCAGGGGCACAGCCAAGATCTGTCTCATCCTTGAATGTGAGGGAATTCCATTTGTGTTACTGCAAGGGAGAAAGATCAGCACCAACAGGTTCTTCCTCCAGAGGACTCTGCTGGTTTTGTGCCTACATTTTAATTTTGGATGGGAAGCACTCGGAGTCAACGCCAGGCAATAGTCACCTCAAGATGCGGCTCCAAAAGTGTCTCTTTACCCTCCCTGTCCCCAGCCAGAAAATCTATTTAATATTTCTCCTCCTCTGACTGCACAGAACCTGTTTGGCACCGAGGCTCTGCAGAAGAGAAGTGAAGAACTGTGTCAGAAAAATGTAACAAATATAAATAGTCCTCCCGAGCCACTCTCAAAGCACAGGCAGGGCTTTGTGAGGGTGACTTGTATTTATTTTGCTGTTTATTAGCTTTGCTTTGAAGTTACCCTCTAAACACCTTGCTAGAGCAGGCAGCCTATCCTCAGCTCACCCCGCGAAGGCCAGCGCTGTTATTAACCCTTCTGCCGGGTGGAAAATGGAATGACAGAGAGACGAGGCGCTCTGCCCAGGGCCAGGCGGTGACCCTGCGACAACCACTCTGCTCCCGGCCCCGTGCGGCCACCACAAGCCCAGGCCTCCCTTTTCCAGGATGGAAAAGAGCTGCAGGAAGGGGGTTGGAAGCTGCCTTGGCTCTGCTGGGCCACTTCGGCCACGAGGTGCCACAAATCTTTACGGAAATCACTCAAACTTCCAGCTGCCGAAGGAAGACCTTGGCACGGAGCTCACACGAGGTGGAACAACTGCCCTCTTCCCGTCCCTGTGTCCCCAGAGGTTTGTTTTTTTTTTTTTTTTTTTTTAAAAAAGGATCAATCAGCAGAGAAAAGAAAAGCAAAAATTTTTCCCCTCAGGTTGCAGGGTCGGTGTTTGTGACGCTGGAATAAGCAGGACATGCAGTCATCTTGGCTAAACCACGGGGTTTGGGGGCTTTAGGGCTTTTATTTTTTCTTTTTTAACATTAGCCCTTCCAAACGCTGCCTGAGCGAGGTCAGGAGGATTTTTTTTTTTTAACACGGAATATTACACGGGGCGGGCAGGGAAAACATTGGCTCTTCCGAGACTTTTACGGCGAGGCAACATGAAAGTGCTTCCCCTCTTAATGGCAGGGAAATGCAGTTTTATAGACTGTAAGAGACTGTGGAACGCTCGGCCTTGGCCTGCAGCCAGATGCTGGGATTGTGGATGGGGAAATGACAGGAGCAAAGCGCCTTGGCAGCCTCTGGATTTGCAGGGAATGGTGGCTGGGAATGGTGGCTCAGCCCGGGATTCACATTGGCCCCACGAGGGTGAGGGCAGCGCTCCAGGTGCAGGAAAAGAAACAGGTTTCCTTCACCTTCCTTCTAAGTTTTGAATTTTCCTTTCATTTGTTTGGTTTTTTGAAGGCTTCCTTAGATGCCTTTCAGGCTCAGAGAGGCAGAATTGGGTAAAGCAGAGGCCAAGGAAAGGCATCGCTCCTCTCCTTCTTCCGGCTGGAATTCTTGTGGAAAACCAGGACCATTTCACAAGTAAACACTGCTGGAATGGATTAATGGATATCCCTGTGCATGGCAGGGCGTGGAATTAGATGATCTTTCAGGTCCTTTCCAAACCAAACCATTCTATGATTTTATGGGGGGTTTTTTGTCTCTTAATCAAGTTTTTTTCCTCTTAATGCCTCCACTCTTCTGTCACTTGCTCTCATCCACTCCCAAATCAGAGTGCTGGGACCTGAGGGAAAGGCTTGGAGCTGTGTCAGGGAAGATTTGGGCTGGGGATCAGGGAAAGGTTTTATTTCTCTCCTTTTGTTATTTCCCTTTAGTTTATCTTTTAATTTCAATTATCAAACTGTCACTATCCCAACCTTTGGGGTTTTTTTTTCCCAATTCCCCTCCCCATCCCACCAGGGAAGGTGGGAGAGGTTTAGTTGCTCCTGAGGTTAAACCACGACAGGGGAGTTTAATTAAGCTGGGCCTTTCTCCCTGAATTCTTCCCCTTCTCTCCTCTGCCCCCCCTTCACCCTTTTCCCGTGTGGAAAAAGAAATTTCACACCCAAAAAGTGGATTATTCCCAGGAAAACGCAGTGTCTGGCCAGGCTTTACCAAAGCAAGGAGTGAGTTTAAAGAAACCTGTCTGCTTTGGAGGCACTTTGGACTTTGATCCAAGCATCTCCCCTTTTCAGAGCTGGTTTTATTCAGGGTTTTGGGTTGGCTCCAGCTTTAGTGGGGTAGAAAATCACCCACGTTTCATTGTGTCCAGTTAATAAAATGCTGAACATTGTTCCATGCCCTGGGGCTCAAATTATTGCAGTCATTTTGTACAATGTTGAGAGAAAATGTACTCACTCATAGCGTTCTAGGAAGCGAACACACCGTGTTTAGTGCAAAAAAATTACACATTCTTGTAAAAAAATGAATTCCTCACCCATGGAAGTGTTCAGGGGCAGGGCTTGGAGCAACCTGGGGTAGTGGAAGGTGTCACTGCAGGGCAGGGGGTGGAATGAGATGAGCTTGAAGGTCCCTCCCAACCCAATTCTGTGATCCTATTAATTAAAATATAATGCTTCTATAGTATTACCAAGCTGGAAATGCTTTAAAATCAACTATAATTTTTGCAAAAAAAAGCATCTTTATTTTCCTAGCAATGCCTAAACATCGTTTTCCTGTGTGCCAGATATCCCAGACACCAGATTCTTCGCCCACCCTTTTTCCCTGATCTCTCTGCACATCAGAAGGCTCAGAGCTCACCAACCTCTTCACCATTGTTAAAAAATGATGTGAAAACTCTCTAAAAATGGAATTAGACACCCTGTAGGATATTTTCCATTTCCTCAGTGACAAATATTATTGCTGTGGTGAGCACAAAGAAGGCAGGCAGAGTTTCAAGGAGATTCATCAGCAATCACATCTTTTTTTTTTCCCTGTTGTTTTTAAGTGCTGGACAGCACGATCCTCATTTCCAGACAGAAGGAACATCGTGGCAGACAGGAGATTATCCCGACATTCTCGTGCCCTGTCTGTAATTAGCAGCAGGAGCAGAGCTGGTCATCAGCACCCGCCTGGCTGCAGGCACGGGGAGCTGGGAAATGAGGAATGAGGCTGGATGTGCCCTGGCTCCACGGGCAGCCTGATCCAGGGGAGCTCTGGGACACTGGGAAGTCCTCCCAGGTGAATTCTCCTATCAGTTCCCTGGCAAAGCTCAACCTGGCTGGAAAAATCTGCTCCTCACTCAGAATAAGTGCAGATAAAATGATGTTTAAGGTACAATCCTGGGCTGAGCATTTAATTTTTCCACTAAGTGATCCAATTTTCCGGTGTACAGTGACACCAACAAAGTGAACCAGGATTTACAGATTCCCGAGGGAAAATCCAAGGAGCTTCTTGCACCTCCTTTGGAAGTTCTGGAGTTTTTTCCCCCTACATGTTTTAACAGTAATTAAGCAATATTTTGACTTTTTTTTTTTGGCTTAGCTCTTCTTTTTAAAATCAGTGCTTTCTAAAGAAAAAAACACGTGGATATTTTAGGTAGAGGAAAATTTGTCAAAAGAGGGAATTCTGTCCCAGGACAAACCAGAGCAGGTGGGAGAGTCCAGATCAAGACTCTCTTGCCTGATATATTCTAGAAAATGGACTTCAGAATCCCAGGATTTTCCAGGTGGGAAGGGACCTCTGGAGATCACCCTGTCCAAGCAGGGTGACCTGGAGCAGGTGACACAGGAACACATCCAGGTGGGTTTGGAATCTCTCCAGAGATGGAGACTCCACTCCCTCCCTGGGCTTCCGATTTCCCATTTTCTGCCCTAATTTCAGGCTGGGAGCCCTTTCCATCACTGATACACTGTCCACTTGTGTTGGGAGAGCTCCAGGGAGAACATTCCTGGGAAAAAGGACAAGTGGAGGCTGTGCTTTCCCTCTCTCCACGGACTGTGAGACCACAGGGTCCTCCAGGCTGGGTCTCTCCAGCTCTTTCCCTCCTCCTGATGAACGCAGAAAATCCTCAGGTCTATCCTGAGCTCCCAAATCCGGAAAAAGCAATCCTGACACATTTCTGAGGCAGGAATTTTTTCCTCCTCTCTCCCAGCTCTGCTGGTGAGGCCTGTGAGGTACAAACAGCAAAGCACAAGTGTATTTCCACTAAAACCACAATTATTTTGTGTAGATCCACCTAAACTTCTGCTGAATCTCCGTGTGCCCTCTCTTTCTCTTGTGGAAGTGCAATTATTCCCTGGAATTAACCCTAGGAATTAGGTCATGGCAGTGAAGCAAAAGTCATGGAGCGTTAGGAGCTTGGAGGGAAGAAGTTGATCATGAAAGTTAAATGAGTTTGCAAATTACAGCCTTTGCTTTCTTTTCCCTTTCTCCCATCTCAACTTCTAAAATCCCAAGCCCTTGACAATGTTTGAATGAGTCCCAAGTCAAGCACTTGCTTTGCCAAAAGCCTCTTTTGTTTCTTTCTGGTTTGCATCCTCCCAAAGTGCCCCGGGAGCCCCCTCCAGCCACGGCTGGGACGGCAGAGTTGGAGACTGCTCTGAAAGAGAAGGTGCAGAACGAGGCCCAACCAGCCAAGCACCAGCTCAGGGAGCAACCAAGAAAATAAAACACGGGCGCAGAGAGACTCCTCTGTCCACGGGAAAGCTGCTGAAAACACAGGCATGGAATCCTGGAATGTCCTGAGCTGGAAAGGACCCACAGGGATCACCCAGTCCCAGCCCTGCCCTGCCCAGACCCCCCAACAATCCCAACCTGGGCATCCCTGGCAGTGCTGTCCAAACGCTCCTGGAGCTCTGGCAGCCTCGGGGCCGTGCCCATTCCCGGGGGAGCCTGGGCAGTGCCCAGCACCCTCTGGGGGAAGAACCTTTCCCTGCTCTCGAGCCCCAGCCTGCCCTGGCCCAGCTCCAGCCGGGATCCTGTCCCTGTCCCCGGGAGCAGAGATCGGAGCTGCCCCTCTGAGGAGCTGCAGCCCCTGAGGAGTTTCCCTTGAGGCTCCTCCAGCTGCACATTCCAAGTGCCCTCAGCTGCTCCTCGTGTGGCCCCTCCAGACCCTTCTTCACCTTTGTAGCCTCCTTGGGACACTCTCCAAGAGCTTCAGATCTTAAATTGAGACACCCAAAACTGCCCCAGGACTCGAGGTGCAAGAGCAGCCCTTGGGAGAAGGTTCTGTTTCTGCCGGACACAGGGAACCTCATTCAGGCACCTCAATTTCATCTCTCAGCTTAGGTGGGGTGAAGCTGGACCCCCTCCCTCATCCTGAGCAGGAAAAGCGAGGGATGAGGACATTTGTCACCTCTGCAGTGACTCCAGCCAGGGCAGTGGTTGTACAAACATCAGAGGAGTTGCTCAGACAGGAACATTCCATCATGAATATCTGCAGGCAGCAGGTGCCCGTCACTCACCCTCAGACAGGGCTCAACAAGGGACCTGCGACTTAAAGGTCAAGTCCTGTGGCTCCGTTTTTATGTAAACCAGGGGAATTTGGCAACACAAAATGAAGTTTACTCCCTGTGGATGCTGAGTGCTCAGACTGACCTCTTGGAGCTTTGCTCCTGCCTGAGAAAAGGGTGTAACTGGGGCTACGCACCTCCCTCGAACTAAGGACCTTTGCTTTTACCAAATCCACTGCCTGGTGTTGCCACACAATAGCTGAAAATACCTGGCTTTCCACAGAAATTAGTTTGGCTATTTTAATCTCTCGGTTCCTCCTCTGGAATAACACTCCATTGCGAACTCATAAATTTCACGTGGTTCTGCCTGGGCTTTATTTTAAGTTCTGGAACCCTTTTATTTTTTACTTCCCTGATTTTCTCTGCAGCTGCAGGGAGATATAGTGAGCTACTGTGGAGCACTCTGAAAGCAGGGCCTCTGAGAAGTTTCCAAACTGGATACAAGCAGGTTATTCTTTGCCTTGTTTTCCTTGGCTCGGCCCGAGCAGCGCAGGGTGAGTCAAACTGTATTAACTTTCAAGAGGGAAGTGGTGTGGTCAACCCAAACTGTTTGTGGTGAGATTGGGAAGATACGTGGGGCAGGTAATGAGGAACAGCCCGTGGTGCTGGCTGTAGGGAGGAATCAGACAAACAGAATCCTTAATAATTAAATCAACACCGTCCCATAAATTTTTTTTGTTTTTTTTTTTTTCCTGCAGCTTTACGTGCTGAGGGTTGTGACACAGCCTGGCTTTTCTGGACTGGTCAGCCCCAGAAGGTGGCCTGGTGGATGGACTCAAGCTCCAAACTCAAAGGAAGAATAAAGGAACAAAGGTCAGGCGCTATTAAAAAAATAAAATGTCTCCATGTTTTGTTTATGACTGGGTAAATTCTTTCGGGTGTCTCCTCCCATTTTTACACGCTGTTCCTAATCTGTTCCATGATTAAGGAAGGCAGGGAAGATGTTCCCATCCTTTTGTCTCTTTGGGATGTGTTTAAGTGATTTATGAGGACATCGTGTCCTTGCAGGACAGACAACTCCTGCCCTGATGATTCCCAAGCAGAGCTGAGATGGCCTCTCAAGGAATCATGGAATGATTTGAGTTGGAAGGGACCTTAAAGATCCCTGTCATGGGCAAGGACACCTTCCACTATCCCAGGTTATTCCAGCCTGGCCTTGGGCACTGCCAGGGATCCAGGGGCAGCCACAGCTTCTCTGGGCACCCTGTGCCAGGGCCTCCCCACCCTCTCAGGGAACGATTCCTTCCCAAAATCCCATCTATCCCTGCCTTCCTTCAGCTTAAAGCCATTCCCCTGTCTCCTGTCCCTCCATCCCTTGTGAAAAATCCCTCTCCAGCTCTCCTGGAGCCTCTTTAGGCACTGGCAGAGCACAGTTGTCTCCCAGGCGTTGTGTCCCTCTCGCTTTGGTGTGCAAAGCCACAGGAGCAGCCTGCCCCAGGCTCCTCATGAGCACTCGGAGAAAACCTATTTCCTCATTGCCATTCCCAAAGAGCAGGAGCACAAAAGGAGGTGCAGAGCAAAAGCGAAGCCTTTTTCCCATTGTTCACTGCCACGAAGCAAAAGCCCAAGGTGTTTCGCGTGGGCCTGCAAGGAGGGAGTGCTACAGCTGATCATCCAGGGCAGGCGAAGCTGGGAGCAAGCCCAGCGCAGGTGGATTTTCACTTTTTCCGGCTGTATTTCAAGAATAAAATAGGGATGTTCGCTGCAAATGCTGCACGGCTTCCTCCAGCCTTTCCCTTACACACGCGGTGTTTTGGGGAGCCCGTAAATAAGGGATCCCCTCAAAAACTGAGGCTTCAGGAAAGGTCCTGCACTGCCAAAATCCTCTTCAGCAAACAGGAGTGCCTGAGCTCTCCATGAGGGCTGAAAGTTTCCCTCTCCCTTCTCCCGGCCTCCTTAGGAGCTGAGGAAGAGGAGGCCCTGTCTCCCACCTCCTGTGGGAGCTGGCTGAAGGAATCGGGTCACAGAAGGAAGGAAAATTCTGAAGGAAAACTTCTCATCTCCCAGTCCTGAGGCACAGTGGGACTGATGCTGCAACAGCCCTGCTTTGCCAGCAAATCTCCTTCTGGGAAAGGTAAAGGCAAAGTAGCTCCCTAAAACCCACAACAGGCAGCCCTACTGCGGGATCCAACCCCAAGTCCGTCCTTTCCCAGCCCCAGCATCTGCTTCAAACCTTTTGTTCCCTCACATTTTCCTATTCCTATGGAAAATGTTCCTTTCCCAAAAGATCTTCATCTTGTTCACTGACTTTAACAGCTACAAAACCTTTGTGGTGAGTGCAGTTGGCAGGAGAGAGTCAGACCTAGTGAAACACCTTCAGAAATAATCTGCTTTCACCTGATTCCGGTTTTGCCATGGTTCAGAACACTTCCCACTGATTTCAGCAGAGAGAGATCAAGGAGGGCCACCAAAATGATTAGATTTAAAATCACGTTAATTCGAGAGGGGTGAAAAAAGAGCTGTGTGGGATAAAGTGACTGAGACGAGGAGTTGAAATAATTCCTAGAGGACTGGGCCAACCTAACTTCATTCCTAATCCACAGTGCAGCAGCTCTGGCTTCCTGTGTCCCTGATTTCTCAAGGAAGGAGCTTGTCCTGTCAACACTTCTGTGCTTCATTTAAAAAAAAAAAACAAAACAATTTGGGAAGCAATTCTGTAGGATCTACTGCACTCCCAGAAAAGCAGTGTTGTCACCAGCTTTCCTGCTCCACCTATTTGACCATTTCATTGAACTAAATAAATTAGAAATTCCCTGCCTCACATCACCCAATCTCAACTCTCCTGCCCCAGCAGAGAGACTGATAAATGCCAAGGAAAAGAATCCCATTCCGTGTGGAAAAGGAGTGTCTGCACCATGAATCCTCAAGGATGTGTTAAAAACCTACTGAGGTCCTACCTATTGACAGGACATAAAGGATCCTCACCATCACTGCTCTGCCAGAGAGTGCCAGGCATTCCTGTAAAATTCAGAATCCTTTGCACTGCCAACCAGTTAAATTCCATAAATTCAGTCCATGAAGGGGCTACAAAAAGGCTGGAGAGGGATTTTCTCCAGGGCACAGAGTGACAGGACAAGAGGGAATGGCTTCAAACTGACAGAGAGCAGGGTTAGATGGATATAAGGAAGAAGAACAGCTTAGGAGTGGCTGGAACATTGCCACAAAATAATCACGTTTCGGTTTTGTCTCCAGACAAAAGGACTTGAAACCAAGAATTCCTGTCTTGCCTTAATGAGATCCTTTACCTTTAGAATTCAGAGATTCATAAATTTATTCAAAATTATAAAAAAAAAAAAAAAAGGGAAGGATGTATTGGAAAAGAGTTGACTTTGCTTTCTTATGGGATTTGTATCATGGAATGGTTTGGGTTGGAAGGGATCTTCCAGCCCACCCAGTGCCACCCCTGCCATGGCAGGGACACCTCCCACTGTCCCAGGCCGCTCCAAGCCCCAGTGTCCAACCTGGCCTTGGACACTGCCAGGGATCCAGGGGCAGCCACAGCTGCTCTGGGAATTCCATCCCCGCCCCTCATTACCATCACAGGGAACAATTCCTTCCCAATACCCAATATTCCTTCTATCAGTCTGAAGCCATTCCCTGTGTCCTGTCCCTCCAGCCCTTGGAAATTGTCTCTCTCCACGTTTCCTGTGGGCTCCTTCAGGCCCTGCAAGGCCACAATGAGGTCACCCCAAAGCTTCTCCTCTCCAGGCTGAACAATCCCCGCTCTCCCAGCCTTTCCTCCCAGCAGAGCTGCTCCATCCCTCTGCTCATCCTGGTGCCTCCTCTGGACTCTCTCCAGCAGCTCCACGTCCTCCCCGTGCTGGAGCCTCCTTCATTGTCTTTTCTCCTAAGTAACTCTCAGGCCCTGTAATTCCAGGTGAATTGAAGGATCTGAGAATCCACCACTGAAATTGATATGCTGGGTATCTTCCACTAACAAAATGCTTTGTTTTTTATGGTTTCTAAGTTGTAGCCGGTGCAATTCAGTCCCAGTTTCCAAAATATGAGGCATTTGCAGCAGAAAATGAACAAGAAATAAAGGCATTAATATTATTTCAGCCCATTGGGATGAAAAGGTTTTGGAGAATAGTTTGACTTTTATTATTATTATTATATTAGGAAAAGGTTCTTGGGCTTTCCCTAAAAATGACCTCAGGCAGGGCAAGATTTCCTTCAGGACAGAACCAGCAGCTTTTTAGGCTCCTTCTCAACTCCTGCTCAGCAATATGTTCCCTCTCTCCCCACCCCTCAGCATCCCACTCTCAGATTTTATTTTTTTTTTCCCAAAAAGTATTTGGGAAAACTACATATCCAACAGGGAATAATCACATTTAATTCCCAGCATAACTTTAGACCAAGGCTAAATCCATGTAGCCTTTTCCTTTCGCATCACTTTCAGGCACCTGGGCCATGAGTGAATTTTTCAGAGCTGTGTAGGTTAAAACAATTCAATGAGGAAAACCAGAAAAAAGCAGTCAAAAGAAGAAGAAAACCTAATTTTTCAGCAGATGTACACAGTAGGTCAAATGGCCTGAGGGAAATATTTAATTTAGGACTCAGAATATTTCTACCAAGTTTCCTAACCAAAAGTATTTTCATCAGGAGCACTACTCTTGATCTGGTTACTGCTAATGATTTTCCCCATGGACTTTGCTCATAAAAACAGAAATTGCTTTATGAATCATAGAATCAGAGAAGCTGGAGAAGAAAATGATGGGTTAGGTCATCCTGCCCTTCTCCCTGACAGTGCAGCAGGATTTCTTTTCAGAAAAAAAAACCATTTTGAAAATAAGCATTTATTCAGAAGCGGGGAATAAAAATGCTCAGTTCAAAAGAGGTTTTAAAAATCCATAATGAAAGCAGGGGAGCAAGAGCCAGGTTTTTGAGTACCTTGGCTCTCTTCATGAGCTGTGACAATTTGAGGAGAAGTTTTGTCTGAGTCGGCACGGACAGGAATCCAATTGCAAAAAAAGGACAGTGTGGACGTCCCACAAGTGGGAATTTATCCCGATTTTTAGCGCAGATTCAGACATGCAAAGATGCTGCTGGAGAAAGACCTGGATATGGCAGCAAGCACTCCAAATGAATGGTGGGATGTGCAGGAACACGACGCCCACGGGCCTTTGTGCAGAGCAAAGGTGGCCTTGTGACAGTGTTATCGTCACCTATTGTCACCTCCACTCATCCCAGGCAGCCCCAAAGTCACAGAATCCCAGAAAGGTTGAAAGAACCCTTCAGGATCACCCAGTCCCACCATCAGCACCCCAAGCCATGTCCCCAAAGGCTCCTCTGGGACAGCTCCAGTGACAGTGATGCCACCACATTCCAAGGCCTGACCACTCTGGCAGGGAAAAATTGTTTCTAATCCTCAATCTGAACCTCCCCTGGCTCTTTGCACTTCCTGGAATCCAGGCTGTCTGGGAACCACCACAAACACAAAGGAAATGAATCAAAAACTTTTGCTGGAGTAGGTTTTGGACCTCAGCAGGTCTTTTTTGTAGATCTCTGGAAGACAGCAGGATCTCATTTTGTTCCCATTGCTTCCATGGGTCTCTGGTGAACCAGGAGAAAACACATCCCGGCCTGTTTGGAATTCCTTCAGCTCAAGTGACTGAGTGAGTCATGGATCTGTGGGAATGTTCCCAAATATCGATGACTGAAACGAAAACACTCTAATCCAGCAGTTTTTGTTTTGATTCCCATCCCTATCCAAGAAGGCCGATATCCTTTTAAATCCCTTCAGTCCACAGCAGGCCTGCCTTGACAGGGCTCACCACAGATCCAGGCCAATCCATGTCTCCATCAAAGGTATTTAGGGAAGAGGCACTGGAGTGGTGGTGGCTGCCACTGTGATTTGGAAATCTTGCTGAGAAGTCAAATTTGAGGACTTTGAAGCCCACTTAAAAATGAAGGGAGCAAAATATAATCATTGGAAAGGCTGGGAGAGCTGGGGGTGTTCACCTGGAGAGGAGAAGGCTCCAGGGAGAGCTCAGAAACCCCTTCCAGGGGTTATAAAAAGGAGAGAGTGGGATTTTTTATGCAGGCAGAGAGTGACAGGAAAATGGGGAATGTTTTTAAAGAGAGGGCAGGGATGGATGGGATATTGGGCAGGAATTGTTCCCTGGGAGGGTGGGGAGGTGCTGGGATAGAATTCCCAAAGAAGCTGTGGCTGCCCCTGGATCCCTGGCAGTGCCCAAGGCCAGGTTGGACACTGGGGCTTGGAGCAGCCTGGGACAGTGGGAGGTGTCCCTGACATGGCAGGGGTGGAATGAGATGATTTTTAAGGTCCTTTCCACCCCAAACCATTCCACGATTCCACAATCCCTTCTATGCTGTGTCATGAATGACTCAGCAATAAAAAAGCAATGAATTCCTGCTGAGGGGATTCCTGCTGCTGGGAGCCCAGTCTTTCCTCATGAGATACCTAAAACCTCCCTCACAGTGCAGCTGATTTGCTTAAAAGAAGTGATATTAATTCCAAGGAAGCCTTTGCATACATTTGGGTTGGGAAGATACGTGTGCTGCTTCCGTATGGATCATATCTCCACTTCCTTTTCAAAATGCAGAATCTTATTAAATATTAACTCTTCTACCAACTGAAGAATTGATTTCCAACAGAAGGTTTGCCTGCAGGAGGATTTTGTTTCAAGCAGATGCATATTCAAAGAGCTAAAGTTTATTTGTTGTCTGCAAACCATGAGCATGCCCAGGTCATTGCATATGCAAATCTGGAATTTGCATACACAAATATCTTTTTTATCTGCACAGCTGCCTAGTTCACCAAGGATATTTTCTGGGGACAAATCAACCACAATTTAAATAAAAAACACCAAACAACAAACCAAAGAAAAAAGAATAAATAAATAAGGAGCCTTACCCCAACAAAGTATTTGTTTTAAGGCCTGTCCTCAAATCCAAAAAATATAGGTCAGATTTTTCCACTCAAAAGATGGATCATGATGCAACTCAGGGAAATGAAGGCTCCAGAAGAAAACCTGAGTTTTCTAAGCTATTTTAGCTGAAGTTTGGAACATTTCTTTCCTGGTTAAGCAGCCCCGAGCTGTGAGTCTCGTTCCCCGGAGGGTGTTTGAGTCCTGCTGCTCTGTTCTCCCAGGACAATTCCACTTAAACAACATCCAGAACTTCTGCCAAGAGTGTGGGAGGGGTGCAAGAAACTCATCCCAAACCTCAATTTACATTTTGATAACAATATGCAAATGCCCCATTCAGGGCAGTGACTGAGGCCGACGATTGCCTCTGGTGCCCGGCAGAGACTCTGGGATCCCAGCTCGGGAAGGACGTGGAGCTGCTGGAGAGAGTGCAGAGGAGGCACCAGGATGAGCAGAGGGATGGAGCAGCTCTGCTGGGAGGAAAGGCTGGGAGAGCTGGGATTGTTCAGCCTGGAGAGGAGAAGCTTGGGGGTGACCTCATTGTGGCCTTGCAGGGCCTGAAGGAGCCCACAGGAAACATGGAGAGAGACAATTTCCAAGGAATGGAGGGACAGGACACAGGGCATGGCTTCAGACTGCCAGAGGGCAGGGAAGGATGGGATATTGGGAAGAAATTGTTCCCTGGGAGGGTGGGGAGGCCCTGGAATAGAAGAAGCTGTGGCTGCCCCTGGATCCCTGGCAGTGCCCAAGGCCAGGTTGGACACTGGGGTTTGGAGCAGCCTGGGACAGTGGGAGGTGTCCAAGGTGGAATGAGAAGATCTTTAAGATCCCTTCCTTCCCAAACCATTCCACGATTCTGTGATCTCTCCTTGCACATCTGCTCCACCCTCACTCCGTTTCACCCAGACAGAACTGTCTGCCCTCAGCACCTGAACAAAACAACCATCTGTGTGCAAGGCTCGGGTATGCCCCGGGAATAGCAAATCCTTCAGCTCCTCCTTGTGCTTAATTATTTTTAGAAAGGCAAGAAAGAAGGGAAGAAATAAAGAAAGAAAGGAGGAAGGGTTGGCTGTCTGTGCAAATAAGTGGGTGTCCCCAAGCTGCCCCACAGCTGAGGTTCAGGGAACTCCAGGAAGCAGCAAACCATGGGATTTATTCCTGTTTGCAGGGTGGCTGAGCCTGAAGGGTTTGATCAATGCCATATTGGTTTCCAGTACTTTAAAATCCTCTTAACATTTGAAAAGCAAGAAGTGATGTGCAAGGTATTCACTGCCCACCTTTTACCAGCATCCCTTCTGTCAGCTCTTGGATGTGAGCCAAGCCTTGCCTGGCTGGGTATTTCAGAAATGCAAGTCACTGGATCGGCTGGACACCAGTGAAAAAGAAAACTTCAGGAAGGCAGGATTAAAACCAGTTGTAAAGCTTAAAACATTCCCATTTCTCCACATGCATGGGATATTGCTGGGTTTGGTGAGGATGGGGATGAGCCCCTGCATTAAATCAGTTTATCCCTCTGGAAATGCTGTCCTGAGCTCACTTACTTCGGGGTTCCCGAGGTCCATCCACGGTGATCTTGATGGCTCTGTGGTACGTAGCTACTTGGGGAGGATTCGTGAAGACCGTGATAGTCAGAGTGAAGCTTTTCCCTGCAACAGGAAAAAAAAAAAAAAAGTTACTGAGGAAAAAAATCCCTGAGCAATTGTTGAGAAAAGCAAACTCCTCGTTTCTGGTAGAGCTCGAACACCCTGCAAGGCACTAAAAGGTTTTATGGGGTGTAGAATGCTGGTGCTGGATTCATTCCCTCCGTGGCAACTGCTCAAAGCTTTCAGGGAAACAAAATTAATTTATATTTAAATCATCTACACTCTGTTTGTAAAAAAAAAAAATTAAAAAAAAGGAGCTTACCCCTACCAGTCAGGGTTTATCTGATATTCCTGACTCTGCTGTGTTATCTGTGCTTTCTAATGGGAGTTCGTTCAGGGAGGTTGGGAAATCGTGGCTGGCTTTTCCGAAACTGCCACGGGAATCTGAGCAACAGCACTTGTTAAAATGAAAGAGAAGTGGGTGCTCGGATCCCCCAGGCTGGTCGTAAAATCCCACACTCTGTGGCTGAGGCCAGCGGGAGATCAATTCCATATTGTGAAGCAGAGCCCTCTGAAAATCATCTGCTACTGCAATGCCAATAAAGAAGGGAATGGAAAAAATAAAAAAAATCCCTACAGCTCGTCCACAGAGAATTAAAACATTTTATGAAGCCACAGCAGAGTATAAGGCTCAGTTTCTCTATTTTCTGCAAGAAAACTGCAAAGGCCTTTTCCAAATTGTTCTGTGCGTGGCATGGCTCTATTTTGGGAAAAGTACTGCTACCCCTGGATTTACTCCTGGCATTTTTTAAAGAACAGAATTTACATTCTGCATCTTTGATAAGACCTCATATCATGGTGTCGGCCTCGGCAGCAATAAAAACATCGCCTGGCAGCAGCTTCAGCATCATTATCTCAGCATCAGAGGACTCAGATGCTGACAGGAATCTCTGTTATCAGCCAGAGACATCGGGGGACATCACCCCGAGTCGGACAACCAGGGATTGGTGTGAGAAAATCGAGGTTGTCCTCCTCTGGAGGATCTGCCTCCCTCATTTCTCCAGTTTCTTCCCTTCCACCCATTTTTATTGTTTGCTTCAGTTCGCTCTATGAATAAGGCTGAATTTAAATAGAAATGTAAATATTAGTGCCTGCCTGGAGCAGCAATATTCCCCCTCCCCAGGAGCATTCCCTGGCACTTCAACCCTGCCCTTAATGCAGCTCCCACTCCGGTGCTAATGGTCTGCAGCCATCGCAAACCCTGTTCCTGGAAACTGTCCTCATCACATCCCTGGGAGCTGGGGACTCACTGAGAGCTGTGGGGAGGTGACGACTCTTGGCCAGGATCTCACAGGAAGCCGTGGCCAGGGATGGGAACACTTTGGCTGCTGCAGCTGAACCCGGCTCTGATCCGGAATCGCCACCGGAAGCTGAACGCAAGCCTGGCAAATTCCAGTGTCTTCCCACATCCACACCCTCGCCAAAAAGCAATCCTGGAGATGGATGGAGTTGGAAACATCGTTTCACATCCCTGTCTCAGGGCATTTGATCCTGCATCTCCCCCGAGTAAGGATGGCTGAGCTCTTGACATCCTTTAAATAGCAAATTTTGTGACAAAACTTCGCGCCTTTGTTAATCTTTCTCTGCCCGCAAAACGAGTGTTTCTAGGAGGCATCAGGAATAAAGTCTGATAAAATTCCCTCCAAAAATATTTATCACCATTGCATTAGACTTAACAATATCAGAGAGACACCTGCAGATCACAGAACCACAGGGAATTCTGAGTTGGGACACACAAGGATGGTCCAGTCCAGCACTCAAGAGATCGGCCTGGACAGGGACCTTCCTCCTTTCCAAAATAGAATTCCCTGTATCACTAAATACAACACTTTGATCACTAAAACAGAAAGAGAATTTAAAAAAATACTTTATTCTCTGGACTCATCTGCAGCATTTCCACCTGGCTTCCAGCTTGGGGTTTATTTTGACAACTGATCTGCTAGAACGTATAATCAATTTATTCCTTTAGAAGGCTCTGGAGGAGTTTCTATATAGAAAATAAATGCAGGGGAAAACCAACACCAGGGAAGTGCAGTAAAATGTGGCCATAATTCTGGTCTATAAAATCAGACTAAAGAAGAGGAGGGAGAAACCCACAAGGATCGTCCAGTCCAGCACTCAAGAGAACGGCCTGGACAGGGATCTTCCTCCTTTCCAAAACAGAATTCCCTCTACCACTAAATACAACACTTTGATCACTAAAACAGAAAGAGAATTTGAAAAAATACTTTATTCTCTGGACTAATCTGCAGCATTTCCATCTTGCTCCCAACCTGGGGTTATTTTTGACTACTGATCTGCTAGAACACATAATCAATTTATTCCTTTAGAGGGCTCTGGAGAAGTTTCTATCTAGAAAATAAATGCAGGGAAAAACTCCAACAACAACAGTGAAATGTGAGAAAATGTGGCCATAATTCCAGTCTATAAGATCAGAATAAAGAAGAGGAGGGAGAAACCCACAAGGATTGTCCAGTCCAGCACTCAAGAGAATGGCCTAGACAGGGATCTTTCTCCTTTCCAAAATACAATTCCCTGTATCACTAAATACAACACTTTGATCACTAAAACAGAAAGAGAATTTAAAAATGTACTTTATTCTCTGGACTAATCTGCAGTATTTCCACCTGGCTTCCAGCTTGGGGTTTAATTTGACACCTGCTGCTCTGCTAGAACACGGAGTCACTCTATTGCTTCACAAGGCTCTGGAGAAGTTTCTATCTAGAAAATAAGTGCAGGGAAAAACCAACACCAGTGAAATGTGAGAAAATGTGGCCATAATTCTGGTCTATAAAATCAGAATAAAGAAGAGGAGGGAGAAACCCACAAGGACCGTCCAGTCCAGCTCTCAAGCGAACGGCCTGGACAGGGATCTTCCTCCTTTCCAAAACAGAATTCCCTCTACCACTAAATACAACACTTTGATCACTAAAACAGAAAGAGAATTTGAAAAAATACTTTATTCTCTGGACTAATCTGCAGCATTTCCATCTTGCTCCCAACCTGGGGTTATTTTTGACTACTGATCTGCTAGAACACATAATCAATTTATTCCTTTAGAAGGCTCTGGAGAAGTTTCTATATAGAAAATAAATGCAGGGAAAAACCCCAACAACAATAGCGAAATGGGAGAAATTGTGGCCATAATTCCAGTCTATAAGACCAGAATAAAGAAGGGGAGGGAGAAACCCACAAGGATCATCCAGTCCAGCTCTCAAGAGAACGGCCTAGACAGGGATCTTCCTCC